>JAQGAV010004438.1:0-10314 GCA_034691345.1 Phasmarhabditis papillosa | reverse complement strand
ATTTTTGCAATATTCTCGTTTAAGGTAATCAGATATCGAGCAGTTGACCACTGCAAAATGCAACCTTACCGCAGAAGGTTTCCTAATGATGACGGAAGTCGTCATAGGAGTAAGTTATTTTAAGTTCGCTTTGGGGAATTATTTGCAATTTTGTGTTATACCCTGCCTAGGTTTTTGCGCGTTAACCTTGTTATAGCTTTGAAATTCTGGACAGCAGACGACAGAACAATTTCGACAGCCGAGTCAACAATTCGGGAGAGATGATGGTGTGAGATTTCGGGAACCATTTCAATTTCGGTGTATCGGATATCAACAACAGTGCGCGTGGGAGAGTCAGGTAGTTTTATTTATTTTTACAACTTCGCTCTCGTCCATCTTGGACCTCACCGCTGGAGATGAATTCGCGAAGCCAATGGAATGGCTATGCTCAAGTGTGCTGATCGGGAAGACGCCTTGGATTCCAAAGCCTAGGAACTTTTTACGGATAGAAAGGGCCTAGAGTACGGAAAGCCAAGGATTACAACAAAGCGGTTCTATGGCAAATCAAAGGAATGGCACAAACAAGGAATTGAGAGACCACAGGTATATTGGTTTTTCCTTTCAATTGGATATCGACATGCGTGAAGAACTCTGCTGATATAGAAGATCGCAGAGCATATGGAAAAACGCAGAGATGATGGATGCCTAGCCACACGCAGTCAGATGGAAAGTACTAGGGTTGCCTACACTCGAGCAATACTGATGCTCGAGGAAGGTTAAACCTAGTCACAAGAAATTAGATGCACAGAACCGTCGGGATTTTTCTTATTTTAATTTTGGATCAATGCTTAGAACTTCGGGTGCTAGAGTACGCTTACACTCGAGATTTACCTATGCTCGAGGAAAACAAGGCCTAGTTCGGAGACACTAAGTAGTATTCAGTAAATACGACTGCAAATCTGGAATCTTGCAAGAAGAAAAGCAGATGATCAAGAAGATGAGTAAAACCGAGGCTCCATAAGATCAGAAGCTGCAGGATAATCAGAGGAAGCAGAGCTGGCTACAGTTGCCAGAGCTTAGGTAACCACTCAAGGGATCAAGAACAAAGAGCTTGGACATCTTGAATACCTAGTGGAAGGCCAAGCAAAACCCATAATGGATCCACAGAAATGAGGCTACTGACCAAAAGGCTTGAATGAGTACAGAACATAAGAACCTCAGAGCCAGGGTAGATGTAGGATACACTGGGGCAGGCTCGCTTACCATCCAAGGAATCAATTGGGGACCGCTAGACGCGACAACAATAGAGACGATCTACATTCGACTACTACAACACAGCAAATAGAAGCCAGAGCTAAGGTCGGCCAAACCTTAGACTACTTCTCAAGTCGCTCAAGTATAGTACTCATTTTATCAGGCCAGATAATTTGAAAAGCTATATTTTTTGTGAAAGTCAGGATAGATCAGTATCTATTTTTTTATGTCAGCTCACCTATTATGAAGTTCGAAATTCATTTGGGAGTCAGTCATCCAGCAGGTCCGAAGCTATGTACAAGCAACCAAGTTGAGTGAGGCCGGTTTAACCACTCTAACCTTGGATGGATAAGTCGGGAGCTTACACTTTCGCTGTCCCTCGGGCTCCGCTAGTCCACAGAAGGGGGTGCAGAGTGGGTGAGTCGGGAGAAAATACCTTGAGTACTTAGTCCACAAGCGGACGGGCTAGCGCAGCCTCAAACCAAGGGATTTCTTGGTCCAGATGATGGGACACCGACGAAAAGTCCTTGGCAAACAGAAACACCAAGGCACTCCGAGCTTCGAAGGAACCGCTGATGACTCGGGGGCTCCCCTCACGGATGCCGTGGACGAGACATCCCACGAAGAACGCTCCCGAGACAGAAAATGAAGGGAGGCCACCTGCGTGCAGACAAAGGAGCAACGCTGGCAGAACTGAAACGGGCAGAACCAGGGAAAGTGGAGTACCTAACCAATTTCGACAGCGCCGGCAACTCGCAGCAGATACGTGCAGACGAAGGTATCACTGACAGAAGGAGAAAGTAGAACAAGGGAATAGAAGTAGCTGATCGTCTCCCAGTGACCGGATACTCGTATGAAGAGAAATGGTAGCAGTGACCATCAAGGCAAGGCTCAGGTTATCCTCTGATCAATGACCCTGAGATAGCAGAAGAAGCTCCGATGAATTATGAGGCAAGGAACGAAGACAGCTACAGAAAGCTTGCTCACTCGGAAATAATTCGGATGAAGGACTGAAAAAGCTGCAGCAAAGACCATTAAATTGGAGACTTGCAACAAACATAGTGGCATGGATAGATGGAGAACGCAGCCCTATGTATTTTGAAAAACCAAGGAACTTTTCGCATAAAAGACGCCTTGAGATTCAAACAGAAGAAGTATCAGCAAGATCGGAAGATGATTCATTCGGCAATATACCTCCATGTTTGTCTCGATATCAGTTCAGCAGATACCCGCGCAATTATTTGGGATTGGGATTTTTCTCTGGAATTTTATTGAGGTAAGTGGATGCTAATGTTTATATTTTCAGAACGCGATGATAAGCAAGATGAAGAGAGCCTCCTGGAAGGAGCTGTTGCGGCTACAACACCAGCGGACGAAGTGTCGCTATTGGCAGAGCTTAGCGAGGACCGTCCGAAAGGAGCAATTCTCGTAAAAGAGAACAGTTTTCAATCTGTTGCTGAAGACATGGCTGATGACGAAACAGAGTTCGGGAGATTGGCTGCACAGATGAAGGAGAATAAGAAGGTGTGTAATTTTTGCTCTCAAATCGGGATCGACCATGCATCCGACCATACGTGGCTGACGCCTGACCTTATTCGGGATACGTCAGTAAGACTATGGTTGGCCAAGAAGATTATGGCATTCGTCGGTCCGCTGCTGATCTCAGATGACTGGTGGACGATGACTGCTAAAGTTATCGAACTGCAAGGATGTATTTCGGAAAGCTTCTGGAAACCGACTCAGATGGGTACACGGGAACCACCATTCAGAGATGGCGATACTGTGTACGGACCTGAGGCCAGCAAGAAGATCAAAGCAGGACAAATGCTGACAGAACCCCGAGATGTGGCAATCACAATACCGGGAATTGTTCCACGAGCGGCTGCAACTCAATTCGACATTCAACGTACATTCGACATCGAAGACTCGAAGCAATTCGAAATGTTCATTACTAGATGGGAAAATGGAGCAGTTCGGGAATTACCAGCTAGAAGTCATCACCACGCACTTCATGCCGTCTTATAAGGATCTGATTGAGGAATTTCTACAGTTTACAGAAGAACTCAGTAATCTCGAGAAGGTCAACAACACAGTTTCGGAAACCTCGCCGGTTAAACGAAACATGCTGAGAGATGGTAGCAATCTTGGAGACTGGACAGCAACTCCGATTCCTGATGAGTTTTTGACAACGGAAAAAGCCAGGACGAAAATGCAATGGAACACGAGCCAGCTCCATCAGAGAAAGTCGTACAGATACCAGCTCTTCCAGAACATGTAGTTCGGGAATTGACCGCTGAGGAACTGATCGACAAGGACAGACTCGAACTAGAATACACGGATGGCCCAACAGTAGAGGAGATTTCGGAAGCAACTACGAACAGTTTTGAGTCTGAGCAGCCTAATCCTGTTCAAATACCAAAGCAGTCAGAAATCCAGGAGATAGCTGTGAAAAACTTCGAGATTGAGCAGCCCAGTTCCTGTTCAAAAACCGAAGCATACTCCAATCGTGTTCGACTTGGGACCAGAGATCAACCAAGACAGATCTACATGGACCAGCAAATCAGAAATCGATGTCAAGAATGAAATCAATGTAGTGTTCCCTTATGGATAAGGTTGTAGCACAGACTGATAAAACAGGTTTGCGATCAAGCAACCTTCTGATTCAAAGCCATGGGGAATGACGCAGTACCTTGGCTACGATGAAAGAGGAGCATGAATCTGAATGAAAGTAGCCATATTCGGGAGCTTACATCTCACTCCAAAGTGGCCAGCGCATTCGGAATTTTTCTCAACTGCTGGATTACTACTTCTAGTTGATATGACCGGATTTTCAGCTTCTGAAAAGTATGCGAAAAATCAGATGCAACTTGAATATTTCGGCTAATTTGACGTCTACAAAGATCATAGTACCTGTCGGGATTTGACCTGCTCAGCAAGCTATGTTTTCTACAGCTACAAAGCGAAGCAGTATCGTCTACCAAGATGGATAGCTGACAAAGAAGTCTGAATTTCGAGATGAACAGTCAAGATGTTGAAGTAAGAAGGTACAGATATACTTCTATACCAACTAAGGCTAAGATTTGAAGTTTCTCCTAATTGAATAGGATTGAGATTTCACTTAGTTTCTGAAAGGAGTAACTCTTTCGAGTCAGCAGCGAAGGGAGCAAACCTGATATTGTTGTACGGTCATGTCTAGAAGTCCAGATCAAGATGTTTGCAAGTTATTCGGGTCCAACTATCAAGTCAGCCAGGACAGTTCTGAAGAAGCATAGACTACTATCGAGTCTGAGAAGCTGTCAAGCCGAGTCAAGATAGACTATGGAAATGTTTCATCAGGAAGCATACGCCATATGACTACTCTGTTCTTTTCGGATTCTGAAACTCATTTCGAGAGTTAGATGAAGTCAAGACAGTATCCAACATTCGGTAAAGGATCAAATCGAAGACAAGTTGTATGTTTTTGGATCAACAAAGACAATGATTCGAGCGGTCTAGAAGATGGGACAAGAGATGCAACGCAACTGGAAATTTTTTGCGCATACAGTTGACAGAGTCTGGAACCCATACTAGGGTTTAGATTTTGAGAAACTTGAAAATCCAGCTACAGATACATTATCCCTGAATTCGAGGTTTTTGAAGAATCTGGATTGCCATCAACTTTGAAGAAGTTCCACATGATTCGACTTGGACTTGAAAGGAGTCTGAGATAGGACCAAGGTGAAACCCATTGTTGAGTTTCAGTTATTGAAACATTGGGCTCCCTTGAGGTATCGGAAGACTTGACGGAAACGTTCTGGAATAGGATTTCAAGCATTCTTATGGAACAAGAGCAGCAACATAGTAAGATAGGAACCTTTGGGTTAATGTTCTGAGAAGACACCACATGATGTGGGGCTTTTTCGGTTAATGTTCCTGAAGTTTTAAACGACTATGCAAGAAGCTTATTGGAAGCATCGAAGAACAGCAAGCTCACTCAGCAGTAAGAACAAGCAGATCGTTTCTGAAGATCGGAAAGAATAACTTTGATTTATTTTTCATAGTGTAGTAGGCTAAGTCGAATCAAGGTTGTTAGAGCCTTGGGTTTCTTAGGTAACTATCTGAAATTCAATTCTGAGATTCAATTGATCAACAGTTCGGACTCGAAGCAAATCGGCTACGAAGATGTTCTAGAAGCAGAGACGTGAACCAGAACTGTCAGCTTAATGAATTTAAGATTGAGTTGTGTTGATTCTTCGGATGAAACATAAGTACCTTACAAGGGAATGGTCCCAACTTAAGGTGGCCTTTCGAAAATCGGTCGACGTAGGGCGATGGGGAATAGAAAAAGAAATGTTTTGCAATTTTTTCCAGCTGCGGCGGAGGTCCCATTTTCGAGAAAACCGGGCCCAAAGTTTTAACCGGTTCTATGTATGTAGTAGTTTTGCGCTAACGAATGTGTCGGTGTGGTAGATTGATAAGAGCCTCTATTAATACGCTAGAGGTCACGGGTTCGTATCCCTCTGGATGCAAAATGTTTTGTTTACTTTTTTATTTCACACTGTTTGCATCTTTTTTTTCTTAATCACTGGTTAGTACAACAAATCTAATAAGATAGTAAGCTAATATATTTTGTTTGCTAATTTGTAAGCTAATAATAATTAGCTAACATAATAATTGATATTTTGTGTTTCTACTATTTTCTTAATAGTTTAGTTCCAAATAGTTAACTTTTATTCATTTGAGAAATTCTAGCTTTTGATGATTTCAGATTGAAAAAATATTCTGTTCGAAGCAATGGTAAAAATTATATTTCTGAAAAAAACTATTAGCAAACAAAATATATTAGCTTTGTTGTACTAACCAGTGATTAAGAACAAAAAGATGCAAACAGTGTGAAATAAAAAAGTAAACAAAATATTTTGCATCCAGAGGGATTAGGGTGGGGTTTCGGTCCGGCTTTAAAAAAAAAACCGGTTTTTCGGTGAACCGGTCCAGATAAAAATTTAAAAAAACCGGTGTTTCGGTGAACCGGTCCAGATAAATATTTTAAAAAACCGGTTTTTCGGTGAACCGGTCCAGATACAAATTTAAAAAAACCGGTTTTTCGGTGAACCGGTCCAGATACAAATTTAAAAAAACCGGTTTTCGATGTAAAAAAATGTGAAACTTTCCAGGTTCGCTTTGCAAACGCGCTCCATTCCCAATAATTTTCAGCGTTCCTAACTAATTTAAAGGAACGCCAACAAACCAGAACGCAACGCAATATTGAAGAAAATAAACATACTTTATTATTCACTTTTGTTTAGCTATTCACAAGTTTATATTTTTCATAGTATTTTGTTCAATATCACAGTGGGCCTCGTGCACTCGTGCCAATCGGTCGTGTTTTTATACTTTCTTTTTGCTTAATTATTATTATTTTCTTTTAGTTTTCTAATTATTTATCTTTTATATCTTTGTCTCTATAACCTTACTCTTATTTCCAATAGGTTTACCTTTTAATTCCTTCTGGTTGGGGCCTTGGCCTCAATCTTTCTTAAATATCTTAAATTTAATTCATTTTCTATTTTTTTTCTTCTTAATTAGGTTTCCCACTTTTATAAGTTAGTTTATTTCATCGTATTTAAGCTTTTTTCTCGCCTTTTTTAACTTTTCCCGTCTCTTTGCCCAAATCTCCGTATTTGTCATCATTTATCGATTGACTTTTGAAACTCATCGTTGCCCAGTACAATGGTTACTGATGTCGCTCTGAAGGAGCTTCTCGACCTTTTTTCTTCAAAATTGACAGAATCTAATACTATCTTCCTCAGTAAGATTGATGAGATCCATAATGACTTTGCTAATCGTCTTGATACTCTCCATAAGTCCTTTTCTGACTCTCTTGCGGTTATTACCAGTCAGGTAAACTCTTCCATTCAGCATTCTCAAATGGTCTTTAATTCTTTATCAGCTGTCATCAACAAGCAAAACGAAATTTTCGAATCTCGTATTGCTCAGCTTGAATCTGCTTGCAAATCTCCGTCGGTCCCATCCAACTCTGGTCTCTACTCCGCTCTTGTTCAGTTTCGGACAGACGAGCCTAAAATTGCTGATAAAGCCAAGCGTATCACTTGGGTTGGGATTGATGAAAAGTCTACGAACATTCTCACAACTCAATTTGATCGCGAAGCTTTAGAAGAGGTAGTTAAAGCAACCGAGGATTCGGAAATTATCAGTGCATTTAATGGTGGTCAGATCTCGTCACATAGGCATCCCTCTCAACGTTCCTCTACTTCGTCCAGACCTCGCATTGTAAAAATAGAGTGCCCTTCTCAGTCCATCCGTGACCGTCTTCTTGGCTTTATGAAGGGTAAGCGTCTTTCTCTTACTGCTCAAATGGTGCATAGTTACTCCCGTCGGGACTATACTCAACAAGAATTGGAAAGGGATCGAGAACTCCGAAAGGAGGCGGGTCGTCGAAATGCCACTCTCGGCAAACTCCACTGGATTGTTAGGGACTTAAGTCTCTTTGAGTTGCGTAAACCTCGTGATCTACCTCGTCAGTCAACCCAGCTGTCTTCTTCTCCTGGGGAGCCCCCATCTAAGTTACGTCGTCCTAGTGTTTCAAAATCCCGCTCTCAATCGTTGTCTACTTCAACCAATCTTGTATCTATGCCCCTTCCTTCCAATAGTGTGCCACTCTTAGCCCCACCCATCTCAGGAAGTTCTGTATCAGGTCCATCCAATGCTGCTCTTTCCGCCGATTCAATGGACGAGGAGGAACCTCTAAATCTTGGTACGGTCCCTGATAGACGTAGAAAAGTTAGTGTTAGGGGTAAAGGAGGTGTTAGGGGTAAAGGGAGTTCCGGATAGGTAATTGCCCCTAGTGTTGCTACCAGTTCTTCAAATTTTTTGTCTTGTTTCTTAATTAATTGTCGTTCTGTTACTAACAAAATTCCTTGTCTCGAGTATCTTTTATCTACTGAATCTCCATTTCTTCTCTTTCTCACTGAGACCTGGCTAAAACCAGATTTAATTTCCGATTCTCTTTTGTCCCAGAATGGTAATTATTCTATTTTTCGTACCGATCGTGCCAGCTACACCGTTGGGGGCGGTGTTTGTATTATGGTGAAATCGTGTCTTTCCTCTACATTAATATGTTCTCTTAATTTTTCAATTTATATTCAACTTTGTGTTATTTTTATTCCTTCCATTAATCTCTATCTTTTATTTCTATATAGAAGTCCTTCTTCTTCTTTCCAGTCGTTTTCCGACTGTCTTGATTATCTTTCCTGTCAGTCCTTTATTACTGAAAATATAGTTGTTCTAGGTGATTTCAATATGCCAAATATCTCCTGGTTTAGTTCTTTTCAGTCTAATTTGACCCGCTCTGAGAAACTATTTTTTGATTTTGTTGAAGAGTTTTCGTTGACCCAATTTGTTACCACACCCACGTTGGGCAATAATATATTAGACTTAGTTTTAAGTTCAAATAGTTCTCTGGTTAGTCAAGTAGTTGTTAGACCCCCTTTCTCTACATCTGATCATAACTCGATAAGTTTTTCTTTGGTTAGCTCAAATGAAACCCCTTCAAGCCTTAAGAGATTTCGCAACTTCGCCGGAGCTAAATATGAAGTGATTTTGTCTGCAATTTATTCAGTTGATTGGACCATTGCCTTAAACTCGATTCCCATTAATGATTTTTATAATAAGTTTGTTCAATTTCTCTTTGATCTTATCGAGCAACACATTCCGCTAATTTCTCAACGCAAAAAGAACTTATTTTCTTCCTCGATATCTCTTCTTGAACAAAAAGTTCACCGATTATTTATTTTACGAAGCCGCATTGGTCCAAGTAGATATTTGAAAGCAGCTCGCAAATTGAAAAGAGAAAAGCAACGCTTGCGTATAATTCTTGAAGAAAAGGTTTCCCTTTCTAACAACCCTAAGAGGTTTTTCGGTTTCTGTAATGGTAGGCTTTCTGCTAAGGAAGGTATACCCACTCTTAAGACTTCTAATGGTGATTTTATAAATAGTGATTTCGGTAAGGCTTCTCTGTTTGCTCGTTTCTTTCAATCGGTATACATCGATCATCAACCTTCTTCTATATCGATTCCACCTCGTACATCATCCAGAATTGACTGGATCGATATTTCTGTTAATACTGTTTTCTCTGTTTTGAGTAAGCTACCACTGCGAGTTTCAACCTCTCCAGATAATATACCTTACTATTTTCTCAATAAAGTAGCTCCCGCAATAGTGTTCCCTCTTACTGAACTTTTTAGTCGTATTTTGCTTACTGGTGATATTCCTGATTTATGGAAAATCGCGTTTGTCAAACCAATTCATAAAACTGGTAATAAAAGTAATGTTGAGAACTATCGACCAATTTCGTTAACTTCTTCGATTTCTAAAGTTTTCGAGCGTATTATCTCTAAGAATTTGATCCTTTATCTTCTGGATAATAATCTTCTAAACACAGATCAGCATGGTTTCCTTCCTAAGCGAAATACAATCAGTTCCCTAATTCTATCAACTAGTAGTATAACCAAATCTCTTGATAGTTCTGAGTTTGTTTCATGCGCTTTTATTGACTTTCGTAAGGCATTCGATTCTATAAATTTGAGTAAATTGAAGTCTAAGTTATTAGCGTACGGTATTTCTGGGTGTCTTTTAACAATGATTAGTAATCTTCTTTCTGATAGATCTCAGCGAGTTATTGTTAATGAAACATTGTCTTCTAGTTTTGGCGTTACCTCCGGTGTTCCTCAAGGTTCTGTCCTTGGACCTCTTCTTTTTCTCCTCTACATTAATGATCTCCCTGATTGCTTTCCTTCCGATATTCACGTGTCCTTATTTGCAGATGACTGTAAGATATGGTGTTTATCAAACCCGTCTTTACTTCAAACTGCCTTGAGCTCTCTTTTCAATTGGTCTGAAATGTGGGATTTAAAAGTTAATAGTGAAAAGACTAAAATTATGAAATTTGGTCGAAGTCATCCCTCTTTTGATTTTCATTTAAATAATTCCCTATTAGATTGCGTTCACAACTTTAAGGATTTGGGTGTTACATATTCAAACTCTCTTTCATTTGAACCCCACATCAATAGTATTGTCCGAAAA
>JAQGAV010004437.1:0-10317 GCA_034691345.1 Phasmarhabditis papillosa | reverse complement strand
GTTTTTAATGAAACCCACTATAAAAATGTAAAACAAAAATGACCCTCCCCCAAAAAAAAGCTAACCTGAGCAACAATGTCATTCATCGACTGTCTAGTTCTCACTACAAGAATCAATGAGGGACTTTCCGAATCGAAACCGATGGTTTCTGGATCAGAACATATCACTAAAACAGATGAGATTTATAGTTTAACCTTTTTATAAATGGATTTATTAAGAGGATTTCCGTGTTCAATTTCTAAAAGATCAAACTTCTGACGTTATAAAAAAGAATGTAAAATCGGTCGACATGGCGTTTTCTCCAAAAGTACATTTATGTTTTATAAAGCGGCGCCCCGCTAGTGATACCGCGCGGAAACCTAGGTCTTGAGATGGACTATATTAACTAATAAGATATGGTAAACAAACCATTTTGACAATGATCTCCATCGAATGCAGCCAAACCACAGTCACATGTGTTGTCAGCTCTTATTTTACCTAAAAAGAAGAAATTACAAAGGAAACTTCAGAAAATATCAAATTATAGAAATAAATAGAACGTAAAGAGTAAATGTTGCATAAATCTTTTTGCACTCAGCAATTCAGCTGGGGCAATATATCCCTGCCAAACCAGGCCCAATAAACCCACAAGTCAAAGTTTTAATTTAAACGCTAACCATTCTTGTATTACTCTTAGACTACTATGGTTTAAAAATAGGTATAATTTCGAGAGAAGCAATGTTAAAAAATGAATGAAAATTGCTGGACACTGCTCGCCAACGTAGACAATGGGGTTAAAGGACTATGCTCTCATTTTTAAATTAAAATTCATTTTTCTCTGGAAAGCTTTGACCGAATCATTCGAAAAAAATTCAGTTGCTTAGATTGAGATATGGTCTTTCCAATTTTATAAAGATTAACATGAATTCCTTAACAAAATAAGCCAGGGTATGAGCATCAACATTTCACCATTTGAATTTGCTCTGTCCAGTTATGTCAGGGTGCGGCGAGCCATGTGGATTGGGAGCCTTATCCATTTTTCCGCTACAGACTATATATATTTATAGAAATTAATCGATTTTATATACATAAGTAAATGTTACACAGATCTTCTCAGAGGTGGTTATCCGGCCCGGCCTGAAATTTTGAAACCCAGGCCGGGCCGGGTCGGCCGGATAACCACCTCTGGCTTTCTGTATTTTAACTAATCTTACCTCCATTCATACAAATTCGCTGGCTACAATCATTTCCTTGCCATAATCCTTGGCAGAAACAGTAAGGATTAGAACCGTCGATGGGGTTAACGAGAAGACCATTGTTCTGACATCTAGAATAACAAACATTTGAAATGAGATATAGTTTAATACAAAGGAACGAATATTATTAATTTTTTGAAAAAGACATCTTCCACATACTAAACGGAACGATCCAGCCTGCACATAAACAATATTGAAGCATTTAGTTTTTCAGGTAATGCAAAATTCAAAAAGCTTTTCCTACGCTTTCTTCTCACCACTCATTGCACAAAAAGATTAAAATAGGGGAACTATTATTCTACTAAGTGGCGCCATTTGTTCAAAAGTTTCATAAACCAAATCCAAAGTATTATTTTATACACGGCCCGCCTCGCCCTAACGCAACGATGCTGAGCAAAATCGGAGAGCGAAAACGTTGTGCATGATTCCTGGATTTATATTTCATCTAACTTATGTTTATTTTGGTACCATTAAATAGCCCGTAGTCTAATCTAGGGTAATGAGTTTTTTGGGAAACATTGTTTCAGTCGTTTCAGAGAAAAATTACCTTTAAGCAGTGGTGGTTATCCGACCGGCCCGGCCTAGTTTTCGAAATTCCAGGCCGGGCCGAGCCGTACCGGATAACCACCTCTGTCCTCAGACCAAAAGCTATAACAACCTTCATTCCCCCCCCCCCCCTACTTACTTGCTAGGTGGGGCCGTTGGTGCTGGCGACGGAGTTGGCGAAGTTGCCGGCTGTGCAAAAACGGTGAACGGAACTATTCTTCTATAGCGGAAACCATTAAAGGTAATACCTTCTACCTAAAAGAGAAAAGTTTTAAATTATCTAACCTACTGAAGCTAAGCTGGTCAGTTTAATGTTAATTTGAACACGACTCTTAGCATATTAATTTAAATGCTTCTGGTAGAACCCTTTCGTTTGTCCATTGAATTGAATTGTAGGATATGGAGTAAGTACCCCACAGCTACAGTCGGATTCAAAAATAATACGACCGTGTTAATACAATTGGGGTTACAAGAGTGTTGCAATATTTTGTCTGAGTAAGACAATGCAAAAGCATCTAGATCAGAAAAAAATTCTCTACAATCTGAGACCAAGTTCAAAATAGTCCCCCTACGTCCCTTTAAGGGAAATATATATTTTAATTATTATAATTGAATCAATAATTACCTGGAAGAAGTAATCTCCCTTAGTTGGTAGGACAATTCTATCAACAGTGTATTCATATCCACAACTGTATCTGATTGTTACTGGCATTGGAGTGTAGTAAGTCTAAAAGCAAATGTTTTAGAATATTTCAAAATAACTATTTTAGTTGTTACTTCAGTGGAGCAGGTTTTGTTGGACTAAAAGATATAATATATAATTTTAAATCTATCCAGTTATGTATAAAATGGACATTTAGAGAGGATGTTGAATAAAGAACTGTATGCCGGTCGGTTCCTGTAAAACCAGACCTCTCACGGAAGGCCCGGGCCGGGCAGGCCGAAAATCCGAGAACTTTCCATTTTTACACACGATTTGACTATTTTAAGCTCAACTACAATAAGCCGAGCCCAGCCATGAGATGTTTGTGCAAAACAATGCTCCAGATAACCAGTAATGAAAATTTATAGGAAAACGTTAACACGGTGTACTGGTATTCAAATTTTCTATGTCAAATAGTGTACCGTTGACCGTACCGAACGTGTACTATCTCAACTGTTAACGGTCTAAAAAAGCCGCTTGAACGCCGGACATTTGAAAAAGTCAAACTGTATCAGCTTTACGAAGCAACTAATTTACGTATACAGTTTAGCTTTTACTTAGGGTGTTAAGAATGAACTATAGTCAGTTTCAAACCCTAGACTACAAGCGCCGTTTGTAATTAACGTGCCCCCAATGACGGGCTTCCCGTTCAAAAATGCAATTTTATTCGAGCAAAACTTCCCTAATAAAGCCAATTATAGCCGCACGTTAACTACAAACGGCGCTTGCAGTCAGAGGTGGTTATCCGGCCCGGCATAATATTTTTGAGCCCAGGCCGGGCCGGGCCGGAATGTCGAAAACTAGGCCGGGACAGCCGGATAACTACCTCTGCTTGCAGTCTAGGCACTAAAACAGACTAAACTATACCGATCATTTTAACAAACTGTTACATTAAATGTAAAAAAAAAAAGAAAAAAGAAACTTTACAATTTTTCGTTCACTTTTGATTTTCCCAGCTGATCTCTTGTAAAAATAATAATGTATATCTTATCTTTCAGCTATTTTGAACAAAAGAATATGATTTTTTCTTAAATACACATAGAAAAATGCGTTTAAATATATTGCAATCTTTTCAAATTTTCATGATTATCACTGGGGGGCAATATTCGCAGCGTGGACATAACATTCGTCCGTAGAATATATAGTCGACGGATGAATCGTTTGCAGGGGTGTACGGTATAATTTAGAAGGAGCGGGGAAATCGAAAGAAAATGTACAAGTAACCGATATAATTCTGCGCTCGGATTATAATAAATAAACCTTTAAACTACATAATATTCGTCCGTAGACTATTTAAAAGTTTAAACCTACATTTTCTTCTCCAACAACAGTTACGGTCTCGATAATGGCTGGGCTTCTGGCTCTATTTGTGTGCATTATAATGTTAGTATTAACACCGGCAAGAGAATTTGCCTTAGGAAAATCAGACCTGCAAAAGAAAATTGTTATTTTGTGACTCACCTGCATCTCATTGATCTTTATATTTCATCTGAGGGTAAGCAGGTCTATCCGGGGCCTCGCCAACCTGCGACACGGCACGGGGGCTGTCCAAAGTGCATTGAAGCAGGTTCATGCGGAACCATGTGGCTGTAGTATGGAAACGCCCCGATTGGTGACCGGGCCGTTTTTAGCCCGCCCGAGCAGTTGAGAATTGTTGCCCGGGAAGGCTATAAACTGCCCGGGCACGCACCCGGGCGTTTCTATACTATGGCCACTGGGTATATCGCATGAAACTTAAAAATTCCACTCAGAAATGGTAGTAACATTAGTTTTTAATACAAGAAACGCTAGTTGTATCCGGTGTAATGAAAAATTTTATTTATGATATATCAGAATCTCGGATAAAGATTAACTACTGGATAATCGCAGTGGTTTATTCTTCGACGAAAGAAACATTAATTTATAGCTTGCGTGAAATTCGTAACAAGCTTGATTCACTCAGACCTCTCACTGAATCCCCGAGCCCGGCCGGGTCGGGCCCACGAAAAAATTTCAAGGCACGACCCGGCCCGCCCCGGCCCGGTCACTTTTCACAAAAGCCCGGCCCGGCCCGATGAGAGATCTAACTTCGCTTGCTTGTGAACACCTTTGTTCAATATAAGCTTACCGTTTAGGATCGTAATTCGCCTTTTCAACGTAGGTGAAACCTCCAACAACGGTTAATTCAGTTTGAGCCTGTAAGATTCTTTAGAATAGAAAATATTCTATTTATTTTAATTTAATTATTTCAAATATTAAATATTAGTTTAACTAATATACGCTCTACTCAAATAACGTCATTTGATGAACGTCGGCTCGAAACTAAATGTTGCAGCTTGTTTTAAGGAGGCGTATCTTTTAGCTATTCTCAATACTGTAGTACCAGCTCTCGCTCAAAGATATTAAATAATAATACAAAAAGCTAAATTAACAAAATCTTGCTACCATTAATAAGTAACATTTTAATATCAGAAGTGACCGAACTTGTTTAGTAATAGTGAACTTCCGGAATACAAAACCTTCCTAACAGAAAAAATTTGCTCTGAATATTTTGCAATTGCTTTTAAAATAAGTTCGTTTCAATAGGTTTTTTTTGAAGTCACGTTATATATAGTTCATCTTAAGTTGATGCTTCCGAATTGTTTCAACAGGAGGGCAGTATAGTCAGCGGTCAAGGCTTATGCAAGGGTATACGGTACGAACTGTAAATTTTATTGGAGCGCGGCCGAGCAATGGCGCGAGAGAATGCAGATTGGTCAATGAGTGCAATGTACAACGCCATATCTAACTTAGTTTTCTGAGTCCATAAATTTATATTAGTGAATACACCTATTTTGCGCGTTGTAAATTGAGCACGCAGAACTTAAACCTGGATAAACTTTGTCCGCCGACTATAGTTGTTTCCTATCTGGTTTCTCAAATAAAACATTTTCACTTTCAGAAAACCCGCTGCGGCAGGTTGATAGTTCAGCTCAGACCTCCCATCGGGCCGGGCTTTGGAAAAAGTTGGCGGCCCGGCCCGAAGCCCAACCTGGCTCGGGCCTTTCGTGAGAGGTCTGGTTCAGCTATCAAGTATAATTTCTAATTCTTACATTAACTTGTAGATTACATGCTCCATCTGACACATCAGCAAGTGGAATGACGACGTACTGTCCGGCAGCCAATTGACCATAATAGTTCTGTAATATTTACAATTTAAGGCTATATAAACACATAAATCCAGGGGTGGCCATTTAGGGGGCGGGGCCGAGGCCGAAAATTTCCAAAACGAGCCGGGCCCTTTCCCACCTCTTCGTGAATCATCCCATAATCAACACATTTTATAAATATTTCGAAATAGGCCTTAAAATCAAGTCCATCTCAAGACTTAGATTTTCAGCGCGGTTTCACGAGTGGGACGCTGTGTTATATAAAATGAATCTACTTTGGGAGAGAACGTACCACGTCGACCGATTTTACATTCATTTTTTGTAACACTGCGCCCCGCTCGTAATACCGCGCTGGAAACCTAGGTCTTGAGATAAACTATATCACAAAGAGGAGTCATCCCGTCCTCCCCCGGCTTTGTAGCAGGATTACCTGATATGTGTTTCCGTCATTTTTGGGTGTACTGTCTGGTGACGGGTAGGTTCCTGAAACAATTCCAGTGTTTAATTTCGCTACAAATTCAAAAGCATATTAATGATAAGTTTCCTCAGGATGAGTACCGGATGAGCTTCTGAAAACCAATCCGAACTCAAACTCACTTGAAACTTTTGCTTTCTCCAGTGGCCGTATTCACCAATATTCCCGTCACGGGAACGAAAAGCCTTCCCGCGGACGTCGTTCCCGGCAAAACGGTATTCATCAACGTTCAACGTTCCCGTCCGTTCCTTCTCTTCCCGGGAATGATTTCTGTTCCCGTGGGTTAGTAGCGGGAATGAAAACCGTTCCCGCTGGGAATGTGCGTTCCCTTTCCCGTGTGTGAACGTTGGTGAATACGGACACAGATAACATAGGGCAACAATTTACTGGACCTTCCAAATGTAAGCATTAGAGCGCAACAGTACATGTTTACGCTTTTCTCACTTACATTCCAGGATGAAATACTTTACTTTTGTATATATTTTAGCTTTCCAATAAATAGTATCCTAAGCCTAAATCAGCCACTAGACTTTCGGGTGTCTAAGCTACGATATTAAACGCGCTCTACTGCAAATCGAAGGGGAATGAACGCAGTTCAGTACATCGGTACAGGTAGATTCTCACTTCACGAGATCCCTTATAGCTCGTACAATCTTTAAGCTTATGGTTTTATTCTACTGGCAAACTTCGCAGCGAGTATTGCGCCCCAGCGGGTATCGAGATATAGCTGTGGACTATATAGTCGGATTCAAACGTATACAGGCCGTGTTATTAAGCAGGAGTGTTGCACTATTTTGTCTGAGTAAGGCAGTGCGAAATAAAGTTTGTAATCAGCTGATTTCGCGCGCGTAGAATGCCAGCAGGCGCAGTGTTAAAAATGACGAAATACGCAGCATACACGGCGGTATTACTTTTGAATCTGACTATAGACATATATTGTTTTAATACTTTATCTTACCATCAGGTGCCAATAGATTAAATCTAGGATTAACATATTTCTCAGATCTGAGAGAAATAGTAATAGAATAAAGAGAATCATCAAGAAGGATTGTGTACGGAGTAGTACAGTTTGGCAGAGAAGCTGCTTCTATTGGAGCACCCTAAATGTTTCTAATTTTTAAAAGAGAAAAGTATTCTAAGTATCACTAGTATATGTAATAATTTGATTTACAGTTATATCAAGAGATAGTTTCCCAACGGAGTATCCTGGGTGGAAGCGGTGTTAATTTAAATTGAATACTTTACAAGTAAATATTCCCAATCCACGGCTCGCCGCGCCCTAAGGAAACGGGACAGAGCTTATTCAAATGAGGAAATCTTGATGCTCATAACGTGGATTATTGTGTTAATTAATTAATGTTAATTTATATATCATTCGAAAGTCCATAACTCAATCTATGCAACTGAGGTTTTCGAATGATTCGATTGAGGCTGTCCAGAGAAAAATGAACTCTGATATTTACATGAAATCTCAGTCCTTTAACCCGACTGTCTCCGTTGGCGAGCCGTTCCGATTTCCCATTCATTTTTATAGAACACCGCATCTTCCCACGATACTGCTAAAGCCTAGATATTGATACAGACCAGAGCTGATTAACCGACCGGAATTTCCTCCAAAATTTCCGGCCGGGCCGGACAACCAACATTGATACAGACTGAACTTGGAATAATGTTTCCAGAAAGCCTCAACTAACCTCTTGTTGTGTCGCCGGAATATCAGGAATTTGGTAGTTGGTCTCATAGCAAATTGCTAAAAAGGTATTATTTGTATAAGGAGTTTCTCGTGTTAGGCAACGAAATGAAAATTGTACTTTAATTACTTTATTTGTTGCAGAGGTGGATATCCGGCCTGGCCTCTTATTTTTGGGCCCAGGCCGGGCCGGGCCGGAATGTCGAAAACTAGGCCAATAACCACCTCTGATTTGTTGAGGTCAGCTTAGAAAATTATTGAAAATTAGCGAAGTTCTATATTTTCAAGTAAACTGTGTTAAAAAAGCGACGATTTAATGTTTGTAATGTCCAATAATTAATATTCTTTACAATCCATTTTTTTTAAATCTGAGTCACCGTGGGGAATTTTTGATAATAACGGCAGATGGAAATGTTTCAGAACTAAACTTGTGAACGAGTACAATTTTGAAGCAGTCAGTGAAGCAAAATAAAAATAGTATAAATTGAAATAAGAACTTTATACTTAGATTAACATTATTGATTTTATAGTTATAAAATAAATTTTTACTTACGAATATTGCACGCAGCTCCAGTGTATCCAGAAGTAGAGCACTGTGAAGTAAAGGGAATTCCTCCAGCAGCTCTCTTTGAACGCGAGTGATTCTGAAATTGAAATGTTTTATCTCATTACAAATTCAAGGAATTTCTGGCGGAAATAGCGTGAGCAGTTTGTCGATCAAAATATATAGTCCATCTCAATACCTAATGTTCCAGCGCGGTATAACGAGCGGGGAGCCGTGTTATAAAGCATGAATGTACTTTTGGAGAAAACGCCACACGTCGACCTATTTTACATTCATTTTATATAACATTGCGCCCCGCTTGTGATATCTCGCTGGAAACCTAGGTATTGGGATAGACTATAGTAAGAGTAATAGTGTATTTAAATATGTTAATGAATAACGAGTGGAAAAAATGGATCAGGGAGTTTTCTGCTAAACTGTAGGGTCTAAATGGGTTTCACATGGAATGGAGAATGTAGTCGCTGCCTAACCGCTCCGCTAATGCTTCTGTAAAATTTACGGTTAGCTTCAAAAAACCTGAGTGGGCCTAGGAGTGGGAATTCGGGCCGGCCCGAAATAAATTATTGGCTTCGGAAGTGGGAATTAACTCTGACTTTCAAGTGAAATGTCGTGCTGCTCTTCTAAGAGCCAATGCTAAGAAGTTCTAAGGAGAATTCAGGATTCACGTCAGCCAATGCTGGAATCCCAAAGGCAAAATGGGCCCTCTTTTAGAATATAATAGTTTTATTGTTTTACCGAAACAGATTACGTGAACAGTTTAAAATATCTACAAGTCAAGTCATATTTCATTGGACTGGTCTCGGAAGGTAGATTATGGCTGGGGAGGCCAGCTCTTTTAACGTCAAATGGCAAACATTCCTAGCGGGAATGTCAGATTCCCGTTAACTAAAGGTGGGAATCGCACCGGCAAACTGGCAATCTCCAGCAGATTGTCTAAATCTCACTCTTCGAACCAATGATACAAGATTGCAATGGTCCGCTAGCTTTGGGCGGGCCCGACTGAAGTCCTTTAAAATGGCCGACTCAGTCTTTTTGAAGCTAACCACTTTGATCCGTGGTGTTACAGCCGGCCCGGGCCGTTCCGTTGTCAATGTTTTCTGGCCTCATAATTCTCACTTCTGAAGCCAATAATTGATTTGGGGCCGGCCCGAATTCTCACTCCTGGGCCCACTTTGAAGCTAACCGTAAACTTTGATCCCTGGTGTTAGTCTCTGTTGTCTGACTTGTATATCCTTCTATTTTCCAAGTATTTACTCACCTCTACGAAATCTTCTTCTTCAAAAATATCCTGTTGTAGGTCCATAACCTTCATTTCTCTCTCAGAATTCCATGTTTGTAAAACTGAAACATTTTGTATTATTTAACTCTATGGACAACTAGTTATTGATTTATGTTTAATTTAATTATAGTTTTTGTGTTAAAGTTTAAACTTATTTAGAACTGTTGTATTTTTCACCAGTGCCTCTTAGCTACTCTTTGGAAGTTCTACGGATTCATACCGTACCGATCTGGCCTTGCCAACAAAGGCCAGGAATAAGACAAGGCAACTTGCACCCAGTCCATTCTAGGCCAGCTTCTCAACATATTTGCCGGAGCCTTGACCCCAACAAGCCCTCAACAGGGGTGAAAAAGAGCCGGCCGGGCCGATCCGTGATCAAACACTTTCTGGCCCCTTAGTTCCCACTTCTAAAGCCAATAATTGACTTGGGGCCGGCCCTCATATCTCACCCTGCCCCCCCCCCCCCATTTCTACCACAAGAGATTACCTCGTTCCACATGTTGATTTGAGCCCGAAGCTAGCGCTAAGCACGCCAATAGCGCGCAGAGCAGCCGCATTACCGAAAGCCTAGAAAATGAAATGTTGCAACAAACTATAGCCAGATTCGGGAGTAATAATCGAGTGTTAAAAAAAGAATCTCATTGAAAATGGCTCTGAAAGTATTCGAAAACCGAAAATATACGCAAAATTTCCTTA
>JAQGAV010004436.1:0-10319 GCA_034691345.1 Phasmarhabditis papillosa | reverse complement strand
GGTTGCGTATTTTCGGGATATTTTGCGTGATTTTCTTTGTTTTTTTGGTTTTTCGAAAACTTTAAGAGACAATTTCAAATAGTTTGTTTTAAGCACAACATTATTGATCTCGAATCAGACCACACAAGACCCAAATATCTTAATTAGTCTCTTATATTGCTTAGAAATAGACATGGTTTCATACGATGTTTATTTGTACCCTTGATCTAATGACATCACCCCTACCACCTATTATGAAACTAGTTGATCTCCTATTAGAATTGATTATTTAATCTTTTCTTCTTAATATGAACATTGTTGTTTGTCGCCTATAAATCATCATTCCCCCCACTAGTTTTGGCCTTTTTCCACATTCGCCGTGGAGCGCCGCAACTTTGTGAAAGATCACGGTCTCGCACACGTGGATTGCATGCGCGGCGCGCCCTATTCGTATGAGCCACAAACATCAAATCTAACCCAACAATACGCAGCGCGTTTTTAGGCAACAAGTTTACAAAAACGCTCCCCCCCCCCCACAAAAGATACCGTAATCTTTTCGTGTTGAGAAATTTTAACTTTTCAAGAAAACTCGGTTTAAAGTTGAAATAGCTCTATTTGGAGCATTAATATGACCAGCACAGCTTAAAATGATAGCTACAGTAACCCGGCAAACGAAATTTGAGGAAATTACCATTTTTGATGGTAAAAAGTTGTAAACGAACCTTTTTAGCAGGCGGGGAGGGTATGCTGGATGTGGATGGTATCTGCTCCTGTAGAAAGTATGGAGTCGAATGCTGATGCGAATATGGGTTATCCATTTGAATTGTAGAGAGTTGGTTAGATGAAAAGATCATTGAGTGCGATCGAAACATCAACGCCTAGAACTAGACAAGATAGGGGGCGGAACTGAAACTCTAGAGAAGTCAGAGAATGCGAAAATAGAATAGAAATACAATGAGAGAACGGAAAAGTAGGGCGGCGACGAGAGAACCAATTCCCGTCTATTTCTAGTAAGAGACGCAGACAAGGATAGAAACATCCCTAAATGTTGTCATACAACATCCTTTCAGACACAAACTTTGTACCAAAACATGCAACATCGCTGCCGGGCCCGTATTTGGCGGGTTTAGGCCCGGAAGGTTTATGGGATCAATAGATTATTCAAGTTCTTATTTAATTAAAGAACATAATGGAACAAATGTGATTTGTGCAATTTTGTGCTACCATAAAAAGACTTGGGATGAAAACTTGGGCATTCGAAATGCTCTGTCTGGGCTGCAATCCGATCGACTGGGAGACCAAAATGCTAAAGTTACCCGCCTAGTTATAGTCTGTATCAAGAACGCGGTTTCCAGCGCAGTATCATGCAAAAATATTGAGTCTTATATAAAAATGAATTAAAAATCGGTCTAATGGGCTGGGCTGGAAACCTAGTTAAGGTTGGCAAACTATGGATAACTATCAATCTCCGCTAATAGATCGCAAATCATACTTACTTATCGTATCCTATCAACCTTGCCAAACGCAGCCTTCCCACATACACAAACTATGTACAGTTTCGCGGTAGCATAAATTTACTAGTACGCAATTTATCGTTGTTTATATTCCGATTTCTGCGTATTTTACATAAGTTGCCCTCTCATCAACAAATGCGGAAGTATGCTAGCCGGGAGGAGTAGAGTTCCAGTGAGGGGGTGTTAAAAATATGAGGCGCGGTGGTGTTGCGCAATTCAGTTGATGGTAGAGTTAGTTTGCGTGTTGGCGCTGTATTTGTTTAGTGATCAATTGTTGTGAATGAAAAGAAGAGCTGCGGGGAGTCCCACTATTGAAGCTGCGAGCAAAGAATGAACTAATTGAACTCTAGTCAGCAATGATACTTAAGCTGATGTGGCAGTTTAGAACCCGAGATTGATTGAGGATCTGTGGACGTAGTATAGAAACGACCGGGAGGGTACCCGGGCAGTTATGGAATGTTGCCCCGGGGCAGACTAAAAACTACCCGGGTGTTTCTATACTACGGCCACTGAGTAATGTTATTGAAAGAGGCTGTTTGGTTGGAAGACCCAGAAAATTTTCTTTGTTCTTTCACTTTTGGGTTACTGGAATAGTTTATGCCGGAGTAAAAATCAGCTCATTGCTAAAGAAAGCCGCTTTCTATTTCATTCTGGGATCGTTATTTTTTTGAGTTACAATCCAGAACTAGTTTACCTTTTTGAAAAAACCCCTATCCTCTGATTTCTCTTGTTAGGTTAAATATTGGTTAAATAAAAGTTTAAAAATAATTAAACTAAACCCCAGACCATGAGTTAAAAAAAGAAGGTTTTCCTTATGGATCTTTTGAACTTATAATTTCACAATCAGTATATAAGTTTAAAAAATCATTAAAAATAGTGTTTGCCTGTAGAATCTTATCAAAAAGACTGTTAAATAACACTAAAGGGCGCACACGCGTTGACTGCTTTGAGCTTTTTGAACTTCGCTCCTTCGCAGTCTTTTAACCTAAAAGAGACCAACTTCCTAGCAAAAACCACCCAACAAGTGATGTGTTTTTGTGGCGGAACTCTCGGCTTGAGGATTTTCCTAAGAAGGGGGATCTTTAGACCTTTAATTGGATAAGTCGCCGCTAAGACAGAAAACGGCCGCCGATCCTGAATAATCCCCATGTTTTCCGCTAAAAATATCCCACGATGATACTATTTTGATATTAACACCCCTATTAATAGAAATACATCATTCTAACCCAGTAAGTATACTCCCACTTATTGATGTCAACTATGAAGTATTCTGCAATAGATGACGTGAAAATCACTACAGGTTCTCGAAACGAAAAGAGATTAAGATGTGCATGACGGGTTACTGTAGCTTCCGTTCTACAGATACAGAGGTTGCATGTACCAAACCGTTATAGCCTTGAACGCCTATTCGATTTGGTTCTCGAAGGGAAAAGACCAGCCCTAGCTACGATGCGTTACCGTAGTTGATGGTTGTATCAACCAAATGGCTCTAGAATATTTTCTGAATTTAGTGAAACAGGCTGGCGTATTCGAAATCCTTGTTCGGTTGGGTGGAACGATAAAGCTGCGATATTCATATTTTGAAAGTTTTCAAAAACATATCTGTTTAGCTAATATTTCACAATGGTAGAAACTTGTTTTAAGTGAACGATGCTCATAATTAGCCTATAATTTGTGTTTTTTTGTGTCTGCGGTGACTGTTCATTGTTGAATAAACAGATCGAAAGCATACAAAACATTCATATATTATACATATTGGATGTTTCACAGTCGCAAAATTGTTTGTAAAATGATTTTATAATTGAACAATGTCGTTAAATGTAGCGAAGCATGAGAAAGTTCGTGTTTCTAACGGAAAGATATGATCAATTGAAGGAGAATCTTATCTAAATAGAGATCGTTTCATCTTTTTATTGTTTATGTATAAAAATGCACAAAAATAGTCTAAAACTTCAAAAGCTCAAAAGATATAGAATAGTTTTATTTGATTCTGAAAGTTTTCAGAATTGTTTAGAATAAACTATTAGTATAGAACTATAGTCTGCAGCAAGAGCTAGGTTTCGAGCGCGGTATCCCGCGGAGTAGCAGCGTTAAACTAAAATGAATTTATTGTTTTGAAAAAAAGCTTCGAATCCATGGATTTGTGATAAATGTTCATCAACACCGCTACTTCTGAGGATACTACGCTGAAAACCCAACTCTTGCAACAGACTATAAAATGCGATTCATATTCTATAAAGCTAAATTGCAAATGCTTGGCTAACATTCTGCAGACTGAGCGAAGAACTTAGTGCAAAGAATCGAAAATCAAATGATTATTATAAATAAGTCTAAATTAAATGCAACTATGAAAGAATACAAAGTACAAAGCGGCAGAACAGGTCTAAAAGGGTACACAATTTAAAGGAACTTGGAAAGGCTGAAGAAAATAGAAAATTACAATATTAATAAATAACCTATGCGGACCGGCCATAACGGGGTTAGAATCCATGACTGGAGTGTTTTAAAAGTATTTTAGAACAGCTTCGTTATCCTACAAAACGACTAGTACAATGGTATAAACTATACAGTTCAGATGGCCACTTCAGAAATGAAAAGATTATTTTTATATTGGAATTGGTTGTGATAAGGTGGTGGTAACTGGCCGTGGCCAGGCAAAGGCGCGGCGGCATTTGCGAACAGGTCGCCAATCTAGGAGCAGAGCGCAAAACATCACTAGGACGTAAGAAGATCAAAAGACTAACAAAACGAGAACACAATAAAGAGAGAAAGAAAACGGGAGACTGTGATCTATGATATTTGAATTTAACACTTTCGCGCCAAGCCGCGGAGCCAGTGCAATAGAGCGCGACATGCAATAAATATGTGGAGAATAAATGCCATGCCCCGCGGAGGTGCAAAACAACGTGGGTTAGTGAAAATAGTATGAGTTGGAGATGTGAGAACTTTAGAGATTTTGGAGAATATGTCAAGGAATCTAAAAACATCTATAGTCAGCGCCAAGAGTAATAATGGAGGGTAAATAATTAAACGCTCGTCTGAGCCTCTTTTGCGAGCACTGCGCCAGAATCTAGCGGCTACTCTCCGTACAATATTGTACTTTGCAAGTTCGCGCGTGCAATTTTTGTTGTGAGCAGTCAAAAAGTAGTTGCACACAACTTTATGGAATGAAGCGAAACGTCTTCGAAATTCGTAAGAACTAGAGCTCCAACGCAGTTTAGTCTGAATCCTCCAAAGGACTTTTAAAGAAATTACCGAATTCAAATCAAGGATACTACCAAAATAGTTTTTGTATAGGATCTTAATAAATATAAATAAACAATATTAACATTTATTAAATTACAGGTGTATTATCGCTTCACAGTCTGAGAACATTGGCCGGAAGTTGTTTTAGTCGGATTGAGATTACAAATTTCCGTATCATAGTTGTTTTTGAAACATTCTGTTGATATGTGAACCGGGAAAACTACAGAATAATCCAAAGACAGACAATATGATGTTATTATATTCAAATATAGTCCGTTTCAAAACCTAGACTACATTGCGCCGGCCTCATAAGAGGCGCGGTTGTGTAAATTTTGCCTTCAAAAGTCCTCTCGCCTGAAGAGAGGGAAGACATTTTCAAGCCGGCGCAATGTAGTCTAGGTTTTGAAACGAACTATATATTCAAATATATGCAACTTTATGCAAATATAAACAAATAAATAAAAATATAGCCAGTGTCAACTTTCTAATAAAATAATAAATATAGTCTGTATGCAGAGCAACGTTTCCAGCATATTATACTGGATAGAGGCGGTGATATACAAAAATTAATGCACTTCTGAAGTATAGACTCTCAATCCACCGATTTTTTATATATATATATATAACACCCTGCTCCCCCTGAATACTCACTGGAAGCCTAGCATGATACATACATATAGGGCTGTATCTGTTCGAAAAATAGGGCTATTCCCCCATTGGTCAATCCAATGAGACCGGACAGCTTCACATAAAACAGTGTGATCTTCGGGACTGATCGTGATCCATTCGAATCAAAGTTGAGATTAGATTGTTTTCCCAATATCTACTATGTTCATGAACACGTCGACTCCTTTTTTCAAGCGGCGGTGTAGTTTATTCGCTTCGGTATCGCATTTCTAATTCTACGTAAACACAAAAAATACACAAAACGATTCCGTACTCTGTGTGTAGCCATATAACATTGACATATAACATTGTCCAAAGGTCTGGAGTTTTAGAAAGATTGGAAAACTTGGCGGCGAAATTTTTTGTTCCAAGTTTAGTTCCAAATATCAGTCTTAAAGAAGGAATTGCTTGTTTTGCGCTGGGTATCTGATGGAACGATAGATCAAAAGATGTAAAGTCTTACGAATATCGAAATAGTTTGGTACCAACTAGACGAAGAAAGAAAGTAGTTTTAATATATAATGAATGCACTGTATGGGACAGGTATCGGGAAATGAAACAATTTCGTTTTCTAACAATAAGTATATAGGTATATAAAAATAAAGTATACCACAGTGATATCAACAACGTTTTTATTCTACAGTATACTAAAATGTGCTTTAGCCTAGTAGTTAGACCAGCTGTCTCTGAATCCGTGAGGATTTGAGGGTGTGGGTTCGACTCCCCATAGATACAGAAGGCTTGGGAAGCCAGCAGCTTATTTATCACATGTATCACACTACGAAGACTGAATATTAGAAAGGAGCCGTCTCTACGCAGAATATTCCGGAATGAATGGCCGAAGCCCTGCCTCGAAGAAATCTACGATTATTGTGATACGAGTGATACAGGAAATACATTACTTTACTTTACAAAAATAAAATCAAGTAGAAGTATATGGCAGAATCTCTTTGGCCGATCGACTCAATATAAAAAACAGAACTCCTAGCATACTTCCTGAAATATTATTAAGAACACTACAGTAACCCAAAGACTACACAAAAATAACATCTAAACAGTTATTTAACTATGATTTTATACAATTAATTATAAATGTTAATAACATATTCTGCGACAGCTAATGCATTAAAGTTAATGTTTCTGGTAAATGAATGTTTCGCAAAATGCTAACTGCAAACCTTCAACTGCACCGTATTTGGCCGGCATTTTGCATGTTTGATGTGAATGATTTGGGGCTGCTGGTCTCACAGCGAGCGGTGATGTGAGAATGAAATCATACTGTAATGATAGTAGTGTTTTTCTAATATTAGATGATACTATTTTAATCCGAAAACAGATCATCCCGAAGATAGGATTAGCCAGTTTAACTAAGAGAGTAGGAGAGCTAAATGGACTATAAAAACAGAAGAACACTATGATGTTTAAGGTATAAACAGTGTTAGTCAGAGCTGGTTACCGGCCCGGCCTGAAATTTGAAACCCAGGCGGAGCCGGGCCAGGCCGGCCGGATAACCACCTCTTCTGTTAGTGTGTCGTATATACTAGGTATCTTCTTAATCATATCAGTATGTATGTGTACTTTAGCCTAGTGGTTAGATCAGCGGTCTCTGAATCTGTGAGGTTCTGAGGCTGTGGGTTCGACTCGCCATAGATTGAGAAAGCTTGGGAAACCAGCAGCTTATTTATCCCATGTTTCGTGCACCTGAAGACTGAATGTTAGAAAGGAGCCGTCTCTGATCAGAAGATTTCGGAATGAATGGCCGAAGCAATGCCTCGAAGAAATCTAGTATTATTGTGTGAAATGTGCGAGTAGAGGAAATAAATAACTTTACTAAATTACATATCAGTAAATTATGCAATATTACAAAGAATGAAAAGTTCAAATAAAGTTCGTATTCGTAGACGTTTATCAAAGTTATAAGTTATCACACTTAAAACTTTATTGTTTGAAAGGTACTTTGTTTAGTCTGAAGCTTTATATAATTTTGATAAATTTACTATTGATAATCTACGAATATGGAGATGACTACAGTAAAATGTTGAAACATCCCTCATTAGGGCATATCGTTAACATTCACTTTACTTATTAACTAATATGAAAATGAACCCTGTGAGAGCCGGTTTTTACAAATAGTGATTGAATATCTCTATAAACTATGGGATTCTTATTCTTAATAAGAAATCTAAAAAGATCATATTATATTCATTAGCCAATCAAGCAGAGGTACATTGACAGATATTCAACAACAAAAAACAGGGCCTGCTTCAGTAGTGGAAGTTTTTATGTTCTTTAATATTGGGTCTCAAAATTGCCCGGACCGGCCCGACGACAACTTCAATGGGCCGGGGCCGACCATATTATTGAAAATACTCAATTTTATGAATAGTTTGTAATTTCTTTGCATATATATTGCCTTTAGCGCACCAGCCACGAAACAGCAGAAAAAACTTTGTTTAATATCAACTATAGTTACGAAACAAATATTGGATGGTATATCGTTTGGCCGGCCCGGAACGGACCGGTCCGAGAATTTTTGAAATGTCCGCTCCAGGCCGGGCCGGCCCGTTTGAGAACCCGTGATGGAAATCAGTTTCTCAAATAAGTTGAATTGCAATCATGTATTCTGGTTATTCCGTTTTGTTTTTCTATTCTCTTGCTTTACTTACATAAAACAGTTGTATAAATATAGTGGAAGGTATATCCCGCTTTGTTTAATACTATAGTTACGAAACAAATATTGGATGGTATATCGTTTGGCCGGCCCGGCCCGTTTGAGAACTCTGCTTTAATATGATATAAAAAGGAATAAGCAACTTGTTAAAGTTCTGACCGTTTCTTGTGGTTTAACAGCATCATATAATGTATAACATAGAATTAGTAGATTATGATTCTTATAAGGAAATACAAAATACAAAAGCTTCTGCTGTCATAATGTTTATTAAAACTGATATCATTCTTGAATCCATTTATATATATATATAGTCTGTACAACGATCTATGTTTCCGGCGCAGTGTTCTTGGAAGAGACGATGTTATATAAAAAGGAATAAACTTTTGAGAAAAGCCTCCCAATACCGACAATGTTAAAACTATAAAACTGAACAAACAAGTCTAGAAACTATTGGAAATGAAATTTCTGAACTGGTACGTCGAAAACTTGGTTGCAAAACTTGATATTCAACTTATTGAGGAAAAATTAAGCCGAAATTCCCTTCCTATTAAAATGGACTGGTTACCAACTTCGCCGTGCCGCGTCAAGTCTGGTTTTTTAGTTCTAGGACCCAGAGGTGGTTATCCGGCCCGGCCCGGTCCGGCCAGGAATTTCGAAAACTAGGCCGGTCCGGCCAAATAACCACCTCTGCTAGGACCCATTATCACAAGGCTTTACCAGGTAAAAACCCGGTCTAAGCATAAATATCTAGACCTGCCCCTACTAAAACCCTAAACCATACCCACGTCATCTACTCTAGTCTAATCCGACAACTATGTCTCTGATGATTTTGACGCTTTAAGACGCTAGACTATTTTGCTTCTCATTTAAGTAACCAAAGAGCGTTCTTCTTTATGAAAACCTAAGTGTTGATGTAAAGAATACTTAATTGTAGATTAGACTTTGATATGATACGTCAGTCTAGTGAAAGAAGACTTTCAATATAAGGAAACTACAAAAATAGATAGAATAAGATGTAAACAGTTTAGTAGTAAAACTATTTGTAATGCTTCAAATTAAGCAGAATTTGATATTACGTAAGTTTTACGTTCAATATTAGGTAAATTGCATTTATTAAGAATTGGGATCAGAGAACAAAATTAGCCGAGCAAAATCCCGACCTGGGTAATGGGCTGGATGGGATCTAGGGTGCTCTTTTACATGGGGTGGAGGGAGGATTTTGGGTGTTTCTTTTACTGAATTACTGGAAAAGTTCAGTTCACAGCCCGGACCAGGAACTTGATCCATAAATACATGTAAAAATCCACCTGAACAAATTCTACAGCAACTATGAGCTAAAACAAATAGACATCTAGTTTGGCTCTTACATAATCAGATCAATGACTAGCTGTATTTGAGCTTATCTATATGTATTCAGAGTATTTATCCACCTACATATAAAAATATAAAATAATAAAGCCATGTGGATACCGTTTATATGCTTTTTATTTATTAAAACAAATACATTGATATTAATTTCACTAATGATTTTTACTCTTAACACCAGTTTCAATCTCCTTCATTATTCGCATTACAATTTCTTCGCGGTAGGGTGGCGCGGCCACTTGCACCCCAACGGGATAGCCGATACAGTCCTATAAAGAGAGGAATAGTCCTTTAAGGAAAGATACAAGATCAATTTCTAGGCAATGCTGCATAGTTTTTGTATTCGAAAACTTTGAAAAATAAAAGTCGAACCTTAAGTCTGGTAAAACATTTCAAATTGTTTACTTTTTCTTATAGGCTTTGTATCAAAAGCCACGTTGCAACGCAATATCCTAGAGAGAAGCGGTGTTAAATATAATGAATGGAATATCCTGATTCTGAGCCTTTTCTTCAATTGCATATTCATTTTATCCAATCCCGCTGCTTTCCATGATACCGCACTGTGGACATAGCTCTTACGTCAGACTCTATACTAACCTCACAAGTCTTTCTAGCTAGTTTATACCATGGATCTGTCTGTGGATATTCTGTCTTTAATTTCTCATCATCTTCTTTATTAACATAGGTTACATTTACACTACCAGCTCCATAGTCAAGTAGATTGAATATGGCAGAATAGCAAACAGCTGGAAACAGTTTACAGGGAACATCATGAGTAGGCGCCGTCAGAACCTGCAAGCATTGTTGGAATTTCACATTATTTAAAAATCATTAGTGAAATTAATATCAATGTATTTGTTTTAATAAATAAAAAGCAT
>JAQGAV010004435.1:0-10319 GCA_034691345.1 Phasmarhabditis papillosa | reverse complement strand
GGTCTTGTTTACTATTAAATAATAAAAAAAGTACTAAATAGTCAAATTTTTGTATGCGTGATCCTAGTTTGAAATATATATGTTTGACCTCTAACAGAGGCCGCTTAACGTCGAATCTGAAAGCAGGCTACTTTCACCAGTTGCGTTGACTACCTGGTCCTCCCTAGATATAAGTTTACAAAGAGTAATAATATTGTTGTCTCCAGTTGGCCTAAAACAGTGTCTCCAGTTGACCTAAGTTCTTGTCTCCAGTTGGGGTATGCTCTAATCAGGCTGGCGGATTTCAAAGCCGGCCTATACGCAGCCCTGCTCTAATGTAACGGGACAGAGCAGCAAATTCAATTGGGTAAAAAATTTTGTTCTAATGTGAAATATTGCATATCTTGCAAACTAAAAGTAGTTCCAGGGGTAAAGAAGATGTGGAAAAGATTGTTTCTCTGGGGAACGGGTCGTGCTGATGCAGATGTCTTGATCCTAATCTACGCTTATTTTTCCCTGGTCCGATGTTTCTTAGTGGGTCGAATATCTCACCCGATCCATATCCCCATGGAACTCCCGTGCAACTGGTAGTTTGCCTTAGCATTACAGTTGTATAACTTTAAACGGTAGCATGCCGTCGTTATGTGCATTTACATGACTAATTAACTGTTAGACAAATTCTTTTAAATTTTTTTCATGTTTCTGGCGGTTAGGAAATTTCTTGCTTTGATTATTCACCTGTACAAGCAGTTTTGCAATCCCTTTGCCTTGTTGCTCCTTAGGAGTCTCCGTGTGGTGAAAATCCAAAACACCACCTGGTAATTCGGTGTATTGAAGAACCGCTTTTGATCCAGAGTCTAAGAAAATGGTTTAAAAAAGAAACATGTTCGATCTTAGCTTACCAAACCTAATAAAAAACTCGGCTGCGTTTTTGCAGTGTTGGACACGCAGCATGTTTCAGCTACAGATATACGAAGCTAACAGCTTTTTTCTCGAAAGATTAAGTAAAAATGAGCAGAACGAATTCAGGAAAACGGGTATTAAAAACTGAAAAAATATTTATTATGTTTAATTTGCAGACTAGGATAATACTAATGAAATTGACTAGACTTCATCGCACAAAAAGACAATATACAAATTCTTCTAGAAAAATAGAGAACATAGAAAGCATGGATAGTAATCCTCGGAAAGTAATCACGATAATAACACTGGCTCATAGCCTCAATATCGAATGTTTCTTATCAGTTACGTTGCCAAACTAAGGAAAAAAAGACAAACAAAAAAGCATCAGGCAAATAAAAATCACCGCAATTATACCAATTAGAAGAGCTTAAAATAAACAAAATACAATATCTACAAATGCAAGAAAGGCAGTGGAATTATTTGGTGAGAACAGGCAAATCGGCGTCCAACTCCCATATTATCAAATGGGACATGTCACGTACGGGTACATGGTCTTTACCAATCTTTTCTCTTTCGGGTTCTTCTCCTATAAAATTAAATAAAACATTTAGTTTTTCATTCGGCGGGATTACAAAATAAATATTTGCCATTAAAATGATTCCTTTTATTTTGTCGGCCTCCATGCAATTGATCGTAATGTACGTCTGACTTTTTTTTTACTATGAGAAGGTTTCGAATGCAAGGCTTACCCATTCGGAAATCAATGTATCCGTCTCCTCCTGATACTATCAGCATCTTCCTAAGTTCGGCTTCTGCATCCTCGTTGTCAGCTCCTCGGATAGGCGGAGCTCCTAGGAAATTCTTACTTAGTGTGCATTATATATGCCCGCTTTTCTCGACTAAAATAATTTTCGGGACTACCCCGAAACGTAACTGGCCGAAACAGAACTATGGGTACGTGAGTATCAAAAACTCAATTTTTTTATTATTTTTGTTATTATATTACACCTCGGAACCATAGCTATGCATGGAAAAAAAGAAAATAAACAATTGATTGAAAATGACTTTAAAAAAATGCGTTTTTGTCAAACTTTGTCTTTTTTCTCTCATAATTTTATTCAAAATGAATTTTTATTTCTTTTTTTTCCATACATAGCTGTTGTAATGTAATGGTTCCGACTTTTAAAAATTGGGCCTGGCCTGGCCTGGGCCGGTAGTCAAATATTTAGCAATAAAATACTTAATTATTGTTCTCCGCTAAGCGTCTTGTTGCAAGCACGAAATCTCGATATTTCTTTCAAGGATCACACATACAAGGTTTAATAAATTAACAATTTTTTTGACCCATTATAGTAAACAGAATACGCTCTATTCATTTATATAACTTTTAATTTGTTTGCTGGTGTTCTTCTTGCTTTTCGAAAAAAGTTGCCTCATTTTTTTTCGAATATCTTCGAAACAAGAAGAGAGAACAAAAAAGTACATAAAATCTTTTAGCCAAGGAATTACTCTTCAAAATGGTATATTGGTCATTTTCATACGTTTTGGGCACTCTGGGGAATTTCCACTTAAAGTTTTTCTTGTAATTTTTACTTAGTTAAGCAATGCCGGAACCAGGGCTGCGTATGCAGCAGGCCGGCCTGTTTCGGCCTGTGACGTCACATTATCTACCAAAACCTTCATCAAACACTATGAAACATTTACTTCTGCTCTATTTTGACATGATTGTTAAGTCAAAAAGACCCAAGCAGGCCGGAGCAGGCCGTCCTGGGCCGGCTGCCCCAGGCCATGCCAGGCCAGGTCCAAATTTCAAAAGTCGCAGGCCGGCCTATACGCAGCCCTGGTTGCCATAGGTGGGTTTGTGTATTCCGCGTCTTCTTATAGTCGGTGGACTAATCGCTTGCAAAAGGTTACGGTACAAACTTCAAATTTATTAGATCTTATTAGAGCAATTAGAGTAAATCTGTGCTCTAAGTCATACTTGTTAGACCTTTAGCTGCAAGCGATTAGTCCACCTACTATAGATAAGGGAAATGATCCCTAACCTTAGAACCAGAGAAAATATTTTTCCAGCAACAAGGTTAAATCTGCAGCCACTGTCTTGCAGCAACAGACTCTGTCAGTGTAAGAGTGGTTTTTACAGGTTTGTATGGACCGGCGCACATTCGAAATTTCAAAAAAGGGGACTGGGTAATACTTTGGTTGAATAGCTGCAAAAATGATTACCAAAATTGCATAATGTCATTTTGATAAAGTATTTTTTACCTAAAATTCTTTTTCGCTTTATTTAGTATAATGAGTAAGTTTTGGTAAAAGTAAAAAGGTATCCAGTAGTCGAATACCAGATAACTCAGATGGCACGGTTAGTTAGATTTCCTGCCACGCGGGTCTTCGCGATTGATAACCTCAAACTTGGGTAATTAGACTTCATTTAAGAAAAGAAAGAGAGGCGAACTGGGTGTCAATAGGACAATACTCCGTAAACTTCAGATTGCAGAATTTTCGAAGTTCTGCCGGTGTTTCTGGTGCGGAAGTCCAGGCAATAGGTACTCGAAGGCCCGCTGCTGCCTTGATCAAGGCCAGAAGTGCATTGCGGTCCTCGTGAGAACACTCTTTTTAGCCGATAATGTAGTAGACATTAAAGTAGTCACGAAAAGTAAAGGAAAAATACAGACACGTAAAAAGTGCGAATATAGTGTGATAGTAGAAAGTGCCAGGCGTGCAAAATATAGAGGAGTGCGGGATATATGGAAATACCGACCTGTGCTCCTTGATCCTAGATCCTAGTATTGCTGTCAATAACTGTCGAAAGCCGGCCGATGCACCGGTGGTTCAGTGGTAGAATGCTCGCCTGCCACGCGGGCGGCCCGGGTTCGATTCCCGGCCGATGCACAATAAAAAGGTATCCAGTAGTCGAATACCAGATAACTCAGATGGCACGGTTAGTTCAGATTTCCTGCCACGCGGGTCTTCGCGATTGATAACCTCAAACTTGGGTAATTAAACTTCATTTAAGAAAAGAAAGAAAATATAACAAATAACAAATTATAACACTAAATATTAACTATAAGAAAAAGACCAACTTGCACAACTGCAAGGGTTAACATAAGATGGCTTACTGAGTTGCCCTTTCATATAAAAACGCATGAGGGAGTGACCTAATAGACATCATGCTAATGTGAGAGGGAAAAAAACATTTGCGGGGCAAAGTGCTAGCTACATTACAACATTCACAGTTCTCAAATGAATATATCTACTTATCGATTAACATGACTTTAAAGAATAAAATAGAGAATTTACGACATAAAAAGAACTGTTAATATAAGGAAAACAATAAGATCGGTGAAAACTCCGATACTCCCGGCCTGAGGACGATGTTTCTGGGCAGGTTCTTGATGTTGAGAAGATGACGAATGAAAGTCTTCTTTCTTGCGTGCATGGAATTGCGGCGGTGATAATGAGTGCATGTGAGTTGTAGAGATGTGCATTGAATGATTTTGGCGTGCATGGAAATTTAAGGGAAGTATGTGCGAAGTTCCTTGTTGACCTCCTTCAGACATTCCAATAGCTTCAGACGTTGTTCTGGAAGAGTACAGAGTGAGACATGATGCCCTTCGGTAGGGCACAATTCTCCAAATCCCAAATCTTTGGCAATTCCGCACGAACGGCAGTTTGGCCTACATCTGCAGCTACCTTCATGAGTTCTAAAGCCTTCCATGCAAAGACGATAGAATTGTACCAGAACCAAGCGTTCCGCTACCGTTTGTAGCCTGTTGCAGCCATCTGAATAATGACATCCCCGCTTGTCACAATAGGTGCATCGGAGATGTTCATCTTCGCCAATCATGACCATACCTCCGAACTTGCGTTCGGGCAGTTGGTGAGCTCGCTCCAGGTATCTTTGCTCTTCGAGCAGCTGTTGTCTTCTGGCTTCGGGATGCCTCTCTCGTTGTTGACTTTTTCTGTGCTGTGCAGTGATTTCTTGTAGCCCTACTTCCATGGTTGCTAATCCGAGCGAGATGGCTTGCAAGTGCTCCTTTGTCGAATCCTCCAAGGTTTTCAGTGTTTGAACCAATTCTTGGAAGAAGGAGGTGACTTCAGCTCGCATCTGTTCTAATTGTTCGGTGCGCTGCGCAAAGTCGACTGTGATGACTGCTGGCTCGTGCGAGTGTCTCTGAGGCGAAGTTTCAGAGTTGAAATCTACGTAGGCGTCGCGACCGTTTAGTCCGCTCCACGACCTCAGTTGATATACATCTTTGGCTGCTCGATAAGCCGCCATCTTGGCTTTGATTTGAGAATCAAGACGATTTATCACGGTTTGAAGGTAGTCAAGCTGCGTTAGAATGTCTAGCGGAACCCCCCCCCCCCCCCAAACACGTGATTGCGACGGAGAGCTGGTAACTGAGAAGTGACCGAATTGACCTCCTCATAGTGTTGGTGGAGTGAATCCAGAGATGCGTGCAACATATTGTGGATGGTTTCTTCAGTAGGAAGAGTGCGCAGCATCTTGGTGTTGTGAACGAGTTCGCGGAGTTTGCGCTCGCATTGTCTTCCAGAGTCCATTTTGTGAAAGTGCGTGGGATGCGAGTAGCCTGTAATATGTCTGTGTAGTATGACTACTAAGAGAGTAGGATCAGAACGTGAAGCATGCATGTACAGACCAGGATGCAGGAAAAGGACGATGATAGGGCATAGAAGTGCAGAAGGTGTGCTAGGAGACAGGTTGAAGGGGCGGCTGATGCTCAACGGTATAATGTAGACTGAACGCTGACCACCCCTTGGTGTTAGTCATAGTAACTTCGCATCGGCTTTCCGTGTAGGTGCTCGTCTGATTGCCATCGCCAAGATACGCCAGAATACGTGTACGAGCGAAACCATCATGAAGTGGAAGATTAATGCCAGAATGCGAATGGCTGTCGCAGCAATGGACATGCCCCAAGTAGACAGGACAGTGTAGGTGATCAATAAGGCGACACCAAGGATCAAAATCGTTATCATAACAGTTTTATACCATTGACAGTAGATATCGAGGATGTGCCCTATATCTGGCCAAGAGATTTCCTGCCAGATCGTGCTTTCTCCATTAACAATCCGTTTGTAAGATGTTTCCCACGAGGTTGCATACTTCAGAATCCCATTGATATTGAAGTACTTAGTTCGGGAGCCGCATTTTACGCTGCAGTGAACGAGTATTCGAGCCTGGTTCAAGCTAAATCGAATTTTGCTTCTCGCTCCCGTTTGTGTGCATGGTACGGTGAAGGATGTGGTACCACAATCGACCTCTGCTGTAGTTGTTTCTGTAGTCGAAGTGCACAGAATGGTGGCTTCCGCTCCCTTGAGACAGTGATAACACCCAATTATGGAGGTATCAGCCACGGAGCAGGTGCCTTCGGTTACTTCGGCGACAATGTGGAGATCGTGGTTGAAGTTGAGAACCAGTTCTGCTGTTGCCATATTTGGAATTTCGGCGACCACGGATCCTGCTGGGTCTTGTTGGAATATGACTGACGGCATGCTGATCGGTTGGCGATTCGGTGCATTCCGAAACCTATCAGAGATATTCAGATCCTGGCAGCGACACCGAATTACTGTTTCTGCAGGAGTGCACGTGCATTCTTCAGTAACCGTGCAATTGAAGTCCATCGCATGCTGAAGTGAAGTGCATGGTAGAGCTGGAACTTTCAATGTGAGGGAACCCACTTCTAGCGGCACATTTGGTCTAAGCTCTAAAGTCCTAGTTTCCAAAACCTTGGTCGAGTGAGACGATTGCGTCAGTTGTACTTCTACAGATTCAGCCCAACGGGTGCAACGAAATAGTTCGTAGACCGCTGGCGATTGCGGTACTAAGTACATTCGGTAGAAAAGACATCCTGAACTGAGGTAGAAGCATTCGCAGCCGGGACCTCCACAGGATTCCATGCAATACGTGTTTCCTGGATAGGAATTGCCACGTTCAAACTCAGGTATCAATGTGCTGCTGTTGATTGTCGTGCATTTACCGCTGGTGCAAGATCCGGTGTGAGAACATCGTTTGCTATCGATGACCTTGTACTGCGTATGGCGGGTAAAGAAGAATGATTCAACTTCACATCGAAGTAGCAGCCGTTTCCAACGAACTCGTACTTCGGCTAGTGTGCTAGTATTACTGACAACCTTGATGCATGCCTCCTGGAGGAAAGGATTGATCTTGATAACTTCAGCTGGTTCTATGTGGCAGACCTGCCGCGAAGAGGACTTGCTGGTACAGATTGTAGAAGAGTGCGAAAAAACGTTGATCTTCTGACATGCGTTTATGTGGGTGATTCCCAGGACTACACTGAACAGTATGATCCCCACGCGTGAGTTCGGTCGTTGAGAAAAAACCAAACGGTATAACTGTCGCAGCGTATTCCACAGTGTCATTAGAATCCATCGAGTCGTTATCCATAGAAAAGAACATCCAGCGCGGCAAGGTAAACCAACGATTAGAGGGATGTATAAGACCACATAGCCGATTGTGAATAATATGTAGAGTACCCCCGCGGTTCCTATAATGGCTCCAACAGGCCAGCATTCAGGATTGAAAAGCAGGGCCGTGCATAAAATGCAGTCCATACTGGAGCAAAAGGGTGAAGCGGGGCATATGAGGGTGTCTGATACAATGGTTTCTCCCTGAGTCATTTTCCACTTGACGAGGTGCTCATGCAAGATAATTTCTGCTGGAAAGCGTACTGATTCGTGACCAGTGAAATTGCTCCATTGACGACAGAATTGCTCTGAACATAACTCCAGCCATGGAAGTTGGTGGGCCTGCAGTGTCACACCTCCTTCGGTACAACGAATATCGGAAGTGAATGATTCGTAGTCCAGCGGGCGAGAAACCGGCGACGAGAAGATTCCGGAAATTGTACATATCAATGTGCACAGAAACAGAAATCGGGTAGGTGAGCAGCTCCGGAGACTATTCGAACTGGCAACATGTGAGTGCGTATTCTCTGAAGTTGCTTCCAAGTGAGAGTCGTCGCTGTATTTGTGTCCTGTGCGTTTGCTCAGGTTGTAGCGGGGTGGAGGCTTGTGTGATTGCTCTTCTAGGCGGTCGGCGGAATCGTGTGTACCCTCAATCTCCAGGGGAACAAGAAGATTTACCGGGCGTCGTAGAATTCTGCCCTTTGGTGTCGTAACTTCAACTTCGCGTATGACTCCTTCCTGATTTGGTTTCAGTTTGGAAATGCGTACCATTCTCCAATGATTGCGAGGAATATTCTTGTACTAAACTGCGAGGGATAGCTCACAGAATAGCACGTATTAGGAGTAGTTATAGATCTAAACCATAAGCAACATACTTAATGGAATAGAGGAATAAGAACAACGAAACTGTTCTACTTATGAACAGATGAAATATTATGTGGTTGGGAACCAATAAAATATAATAGAAATAAAGGTGAAAGATATAACGGGGTTTATTAACGGATGATTATTCCATCAAAATGCTTCAACAACAACATAAAATGATTACAAATGCCACATAGATAGGCTAAGCTCCGCCCATTACGCAAGGGGCGCACAATAAAATGGGCGTGGTGCAGTAAATGCAGCACATTCCGGCCCTGGGGAAGGAACGGAAAAGATCGATATCACAAATAAATAAATATAATAATAGAACAAACTTCGGAATAGGCTTATCCGGAACAAGGTGACGGGGTGGCGACCATTGGCAGGGTCGTTCGCTCAGTCGTGGTCCGCATGATTCGATGTTGACGGGAATCAGACCCATTTCTATTAGGTTTGTGCTCATAATCTTGATTCGATTGTTCAGAGTTTCTACGTCCTGATATGTTTCTGCGATGAATCATTTTACCATTTGACAGTCTCATGTTTACTTCCTGTTTGAACTTCGACGTACCGTCGCAACCTTTTTCTTTCACTCTATCTTCAGACACTTTCTGTTTACTTTCAGTAGCAATTGTTCTGTTTTTAGCTACGTTGCTTACCTTGGTGCTCGTGACCGTTTTGACGTGAAGCCTTTTCTTATTATCCTTTTGGCAATTCTGCTTTCCAAATAGGCTATGTCCGAAAACTGTTTTGACTAAGTGTAATCCAGAAGGAAGTAACAGGTTAGGTTCATTAGCAACAAACTCATTATAGAAATCTGCACCTACAATTATGTCTGGAATGATTTTACTACCAGTAATATTAGGAGCGGCGAGCTTAATGTTGTTCTTCTTCACGAACTTCTTATCATTTTCCTTTAGCGTTGCAGAGTTAAATCCATGACCAAGGAAATGTTTCGTTAAGGCTTGGAAATTTAATATTTTACCACTACTATCAAACGATTCAACGACAACCTTATGTCCAATGACCTTTTCTGATGTTTCCTGTAGACCGAATAGCTCATATTCTATACTTTGCTTCTTTTCGAAATTCATTCTATCGGCAAAGGCTTCAGAAATGAACGTACTTTGCGAGCCTGAATCAAACAGTATAATTGCGGTATTATCATTGTTGCATCTGCCATTCGCAATTCTCACTTTGGCTGTTAATAATACTGGTATATTCACTGATGTATTACTTATTTGCAGGTTCGTTTCGCTGTGGTGATCAGCATGGATGAAATCGACTGGAGGATGGGAGCCGCAGGTTACTTCACTTATTGTGGCATGATAGTTACTTATCTGTTTCAGGCTGCTGAAATTGCCGTTTTTCTGATGTTCACCTGATGCCAATTGTTGATAGGTAGGTACCTTGCTACTTTCACTGGTAATGTTCTTATTATTAAACTGTGTGTTATCATACTTATTTTGATTATGGCGATAATGATGATGACTATTCCCTTCAGAATGATTGTTCATGCTTGGCTGACACAACGTTGGATGATGACTACGTCCACAAGCACAAGTTGGCCAGGCACACTGGAAGCTGGCATGGTCAGGTTTGAAACATTTCCAACACAATCTTTTCTCTTTCAGAATTATCAATTTCGCTCTGGTAGGAAGTCTACATTCCGCAGCATTGTGATCAATACCCTCGCACAGAATGCAGATGTATGCTGGAGGGATCCGACAAGTTATATTGATAGGTGAGCTATACTCTGATCTATTATTCACATAGGACTGCTGGAAATTACCTTGGCTGATATTTGCATAATGAGGTTGATGACTCGTGCTTAGCTGTGACGTATTTTCATCTGCGAATCCAGTCTTTTCGATAAAGTCGTTTGTGAATATTTCGTTCTCCAATGCATCTATTAGTTTTTCGACTGTGAATTCATCATCCTTCGTTTTACCTATTATGTTTTCTCTGATGTGAATAGGAAACTTTTTGAGAATCATTCTATGAAACATTAAATTGTTGGAATCCGATATACTCATGCCTACACTTTCAAGTTGATTCAAGATAACCTCAATTTCGCTTAACTTATCACTGCATGCTTCAGCACTGTTACCGGAAACTGGCAAATT
>JAQGAV010004434.1:0-10323 GCA_034691345.1 Phasmarhabditis papillosa | reverse complement strand
TTTGATATTTTATAGGCAACAATGAAGAAGTGCCCGAAAAAAATGGATTTCAACCTTTTTTTTGATGATCGTTTCTTCAGTCTTCCTTTCGATCAACAGGCATTTGTGTTGAATATGATTTACGAACAGTCGGTCTGCTCAGCCTATTTGTATATTATCTAATAAGGAGTATTCCAATTCATTTTATTTTATTCCCAAAGTTTAGACTGTTCTTTTATTCATCAAACTTTTTACTATTGTCTATTGTCATTATTGTTCCTCTTTCATTTCAAATATGCTCTATCAGTTTTTTTTAACGAAATTTCTCAGAGATAAAGGTTCATTGTTCAATATTCTTTTTTCTTCTTACCGTTCTAATAAAGATTTTAATTTTTTAAATGATTTCTAGCAACGTTGTATTCAATTGGCTCAGATCTCAATGCACTTCAAGAGCTTATGTTAGCTCATTTACACTTAGTATGGGTGATGTATTCAACACTGAGACCAGCAACAGCAATTATTCGCGGTCAAAATGTACTTGTATACCCGTAAGTATAGTAGTATATATGTGTTTGTATTTCTTGTTTGGTGGTTCTCGAGATCAAAATATCTCGGCACTGCACCTATTAATAGACAGAGTTGAAGACCTAAAAATACCAAGAATTTCTTTCAATTTATGTAAATTATACAAAATATAAGCTGTTTAAAACCCTTGACTGCATCTATTCTGTGCAGTATGTTGCACAGAGAATGGGCTAACAAACATCTGCATTTACGAGTATTCAGTTAATAATGGAGAATTTAAGGTTATTGCCCAGGGAATTAGGCACTGGAAGTGAAACGAGCGGAAAATTGTGAAAATGTGCACTTTGGGTTACTGTAAGATGCAGTTTTGGTACGGAGTGCGCATTTGCGCACAGCTCGCTTTAAACTAATTATTTCTGAACCATTTTTTAAAGCACTGTAGTAAACTATATGATATATCATCCTGATACTAGTAGATGCACACCTCAGAGCGCGGTGGTAAACATAGGCTTCTTTGCTCAGAAGATTCCGGAATGAATGGCCGAATTTTCAGTACAGTATTCAAATTTTATACCACCCAGGCTTATTTTGACATCCTCTACGTTTTGTTATCGATTTGTTTTCAGGCAGTCACTCAATGACAATTCAATAAACCAGACCTCTCAAATGGGCCGTACCGGGCCCGAGTGATTGCCCAAGACTGACCTTGGGGCCGGTAAACAACCGATCAAATATAATAAATATTCATTTAAGTGCAAAAGAAATATATAAAAGGGCGAAGAACTATGAAGAACTATCTATCATAATTGAATTATTACAAAAAGAACTCTTCTCAGCATAACAATAAAATAAATAGCACTTTTGTATTATAATATTATAAATAATAAAATAGAAAGTAAATACCATATTTAATGTTTATTAATTCAGGAATGAATGAGAAACAAAGAGTTGAGTGAAAGATGTGAAGAATCAACAATGAATATATCAATCTCAAGAGTTCAGTATTATTTATTTATTTGTTGAAATGTCCATGTTCATTTTAATTTGTAGTTACTTGATAAATATTAATTATATTTGATTTTGTTTTAGTATCTAAATAGCCATATTATTGTAATGTTATTGGCTTAGTTTATCACATTAATTAGGGTACAAGGGATTCTTTACTTAAAATATGTTTACTCTATCTAGTAGAGATGCACATTTTGGGCAGGAACCGAACCCAGCCCAGCCCAACGCTATTCTGGGAAATCAAGAAAAACCTGCACCCATCCCAGCTGGCCCTCTCTAGTATCTAGGATTTGGATTTGGTTAAACTCGGAACTTAAACTTTGTTTTTACTTTTTTCAGTTGGGGACTTAAAAAGATTTTTGAATGGGGAAAAAACTGGTTTTTCTGATTTTCGAAAAAACTAGTAAAATTGGTCACTTTATTGGCAAACTGAGTAGTTCTGTAAAGTGACCCATATTTTATATAGTGAACCAGTTCTGACTATTTGAAAAGTCTGCTACCCTGCGCTTAGGTCGGCCTTTACTTCGGTTCACCAATCCCCGTTTTCTACCATTCTAATTAATTCCTGGGCCCGGATTACGCTTCTGTAGGTGGTTTGGGCCCGATCCCATAATATTTAGCAGTTTTAGGCCCAATTTTCACACAACATGGGCTCTATATATGGTATAACACGGGGATTGGTGAAAAAGTTAATTGTCTGTTAACGGCCTTTCCTTCGGTTCACAAATTCCCGTTTTCTACCATTTCCGCTTTAATTGGTGAACGTGGTGAACCGAAGTAAAGGCCGATCTAAGCGAGAATTCTTTATTTAATTGTTCACACTATCCTCAAAGTATATTTTATCATATTTTCTGAATTTAATAATTTAAAAAATACAACACTTATATCTTTCAATTCCTCAGTTATAATAATATCTACATCCATAGCGTTACTTCAGTATAGAGATGGGCAGCTGGGCTAGGCAAAGTGAGCGCTTAAATCAGATGATGTGGAGTTGGATCAAGCCTAAAATGCCCACCTTTACTCAGTGTCCCAGTTTGTGCTGCGCATTAGGGCTGGGAATTTCACGGGGGGCCGAAAATTCAAAAAGTCGGCCCGCGCATGGATAATTTTTATGAAAAAATCGACTAATTTAGGTGAATATTTTGATAAATAGTATCAAAAAACATCAATAGGGAAAACTTGTTGCATTATTTATTGTTAATACCAGAAAACAGCACTGAAAACTAACTTTCTGAAGAATATCCCTTAAAAAATATAAAATAGACTAGGGCCGGCCAGGGCTGGGGCCGACTTTTTGGGAAATCGGCCCGGGCCGAAAATTTGAGCAACGGGCCGGCCTTTTATCAGCGCTGCTGCATATATTGTATTTCTTACTGTACAACCTGGCATAACGCTGACTAAAGCTATATAGCTTGCCAAAAAATTGGAATTTAATTATTAAAATTTAATAAAATTAGCAAACAATTTATTATTACTGACTTTTGAAGACTAGATACTGATATTATCATACTCAGACATCCAAATGTCCATGGCGCGCTCACAAAAGGTCCATGGCGTGCCAACCCGACGCCGGACATGGACGCGATTTTAAATGAGCGCGCCATGGATATTTGGATCTCTGAGTACGGTTCACGTTTTGTTGCTATATTTGTTTGCTATGTTTGTTTATGTTTTTATTATTAATTATTATTTTTATAAATAGTATTTTACCAGTTTTTAATACTATTTCACTTATTTATCTATTTTAGTCCTTAAAATGCTGGTCGCTGTCCAGTTTGACCGGCAGATTGAACAAACTATTAATGATCTAATTGTAAGTTTAAACAAATACTTTTTATTATAAAATATTAAAGTGATAAATTTATTCTAATAGAGAAAACACTTAATACATTGGAAAAAAGACTGCGTTTGAGCGAACCGACCCCGATCGGAGCCGCCCATCTATAGAATGCATATAGTTTTTAACAAATATTAAATAGTTCCTTTGTTTCTTTATATGTATTTACAGTATTCCTTGAGACCGGATTTCAAACTGTTCTGTTCTGGTTCGTTAGAAGTCATTGCCGAAACTCTTGTGGAAAAGTGTTCTAGTTGCAATAATAAAATAACATCAATTGATACAAAGGAAAATGAAAGAATGTACACTCTGTTTATTCTAAATAAGAAAAACGATAGACTTATGTTGAGCTTGGTTAGTTTATTTTCATCAGATTTTAGTTAGTAAATAGTATCAAAAGCATGTTTATAGAATGTTCGTCATTTTCTAACTAGGCGAAGGTCTCAACTTAGGTTGGCCATAGGCCAAGGCCGAAAACCCCCTAGGACATAAAGGCCCTAGGGGGTTTTCGGGGTCTTAGTTAGACCCCTTTAAAGCTGACATAGTGAGCCTAAGGCCAACCTAAGTTGAGACCTTCCCCTGGTAAGTTGTAAGTAAGTGAATTAGACTATCAAAAATCTAAATAGTTAAAATAATTGTTTCCAGTTGGAGATTTGTCTTGTTAATGTGAAAACATACAACAACATTTCCCAGTTTTTCGATTCTTCAAATGTTCAGTGTAGGATTTGCCAAGCAAACCATTCTCGAAAAGTAAGAATCATTATTTATAACAAGTATTTATATTTAATAAACTTATTGTTAGTAGAATTAATCTCAATTGATATTTTCCATAGAGTTCTCTAGTCTTAACTCTTTTAAAATGCCTAGAACTGTTTCTAATACCGGTAGACTAAGTAAATCTACATTAAAAACAATAATATATTATTAATTTATTTATTATATTGTCATTATCTTATTTAGCGACCGCTGTCGGTCGAAAAATCTGCGGTGACGATTTCTGTTCCTAAATTAGGTAACGAGGTAAAAGATCAATTGATGGAGGCAAGGTTAATCAGAAAAGATGTGAATAACTCGGTAAAATATAAATGTTCAAACATATTTATTGTAATAGATAATATAATTATATAAGAAGCAATTTTGTTTAGAATTCACTTAAAGTTAAGCGAGCTAAGATCGAAACGAGTGAACCTGAAGAAGTTAGACAAGAACAGTTAGATAAAACGATTGAAGTTGAAATAGGGGTTAATTCAGTAAGGAAATCCGATACAAAGTACTATTTAATTAATTATATAATTAAAGAGTATTATAAAGCAGATACTAACGTTATTTGTTAAACAGTTCTAAATTTAAAGGTAATTTGTTTCCTGTTATCGCACATAGCACACAGATTTCTTCGGCGCAGGCTTCGGCCATTCATCTTTTGAGCAAAGATGGCTCCTTTCTAACATTAAGTCTTCGGGTGCACAAAACATGGGATAAATAAACTACTGGTTACCAAGCCTTCTGCAGCTACTGGGAGAGGAACCCACAGCCGCAGATCCTCGCGAATTTAGAGACCGCTGCTCTAACAACTGGGCTATAGATATAAACGTTATTTTAGGAAACAGTTCCATTGACTATGAGAGCATCAGGTAATGAATCACCAGGTAATGTTTATTTAGTTCAAATAACAAAAAGAGGATTGTGTTCTTTGTTTATAATAATCCGCCAATATGTAAAAATAAACAAAAGTACAATCGAGTACAAATATTCTATAAAGTTTTTAGGTGTTATTCTGGAGAAAAATAAAGTATTTGAAGAACAACAAAATGTCAATGAAAATGAAGATAATGAGGTTAGTATTATAAATAAATTATATAGTATGGTTTTACGGAAGAAAAACGAAATCTGTTTTTTTCATTTTGAATTTTCTAATTATTAAATACCCAATGGGCTATAACAGAGCTGTTAAAGCGGCCGGACCGGAAAAGCAGACCCGGGTCGGGACGGCTCTCACTATGATTATTATAGCTCTGGGCTATAATAATCATGAGCACGTAATCAGCTCTGGACTATAATAATTTCTTCCGCGGCGAGCACGTAATCAGCTACGTTGTAGAAAATTCTTGCAAATCTAAAAAAGTCAGTTGCAAGGGTAGCTGTCCCATAATTGTTCAGAAACGTGCATGACCAGATAAATAGACACTGGCCATGACGTTTTGCGGAGTGGGATTCAGGGAAGGCACGACTTCTACTTCGTAGACAAAGACAGAAAACAAATAGAAGATAACAACCTTTCCCTTAGTTGATGAGCGGTGGTTCAGTGGTATAGATCAACTTCAATAGGAGTACGCACAAGAAACATCGTCAACCATAATGCCAGGGTTTTTCAAGAGAATGCCAGGGTTCACTTTCTAACCCTCTTTCCTAACCGAATTCGACCAACGCACGAATATAACCCTAAGCAAATTATAATATAGAACAAATAGATTCATTAATAACATAAGCCTACGGATATTACGATGGAAGAAATCCTTGAATAGCGGTTTCGGAGAGAGGCTGTGAACGGGTGGTAGAACGGCAGCGACTTGGATATGGCGACATCTTGGAGCAGCAACGTAGAGACAGTACTAGTAAACTAGCGATTGCATATGGCTTTATCTACTTAGCCGGTGGAAAAACCCTAATTGGTATTAGCTTTTATCGTTTTCTAAGCTACAAAATGATATACTTTCGCTGTCTGATATTTCGCTACTAATATATCATTTCCCCTTTTATCTGTCTACATCAGTACTTTTCGTCTTATTCAATGGACTACTAAGAATACTGGAAAAACTAATAACTCGCCAAAATAACCTCCTTTCGGGTGTAAAAACAAGAGAAGTGAATTAAAACAGCCTTTTTGCCCGCTGTGTATTTCGTAACCTCGCGCCGTGCATTTTCATGACCGCGCGTTGGAACCTGATGTTGTTGACGTTTCAGAACACTCCCGGCCACCAAGAAGTGGTAACGTCAACATTAAAAGTGTTCAAACACAGTCCAACTCTATAGTACAAGTGATTAAACGTTACACTCAAACAATGCATAACTAGGTAGTTTACAATAACTTTCCAACTGTTTGATATTTTGCCTGAGCAGAGTAAAAGGAAGTACATCTTTACCTACTTGGGATTTTCAGGCCCGCAAGTTTCCTTTCCGCACAAAACATTATCTTATTTTCTTTTCAACAAAAGGAACCTTGGTTTCTGTCGTCGTTCTAGCAATATAATGGGATTTTCAGGCCAGCAAAATACTACTATTACTGATACTTTTGCCAGCTTGGAACCATTCTGTGTGCTTGATCGGGATTTTCAGGCCCGCAATCATATGGTCGAATTAGAAACATAATTTTCTACCTGGAGTGGTCTAGTTAGAGCACGTTTTATACATTAGTTTCAACCATTTCTTGTACTCGCGTCAATTCCTAGCGAAGAGTTATAATAAGACGCCGGCGCTTTTCATCAAATATACACTTTCACAAACTAGCAATGTCAGATTTCAGCGTCTATATTAGGTCGTAGGTATCACCTTTGCCCGCTCTCTAAAGAGAGAAATTCAATTTGAAGATATTTTCCATTCAGTAATAATAGACAAGTATTGATGTTTATGGGTCACGTTTCAGGAACTGTATTGATTCTAGAACAAAGTTCACTGGGTCGAATTCATCTCTGTCGTTGCGCCTGTTACTCTACGTAACAAATAAGTTATTTTAGCTGTCGAACTACTAACTGGTACTTACTTTGGTTACTTTAGCTTACTTTGGTTACTTTAGCTAGCTCTCCGAGGCCTAATCGGAACAGCGTAATGGGTTCTTTCTAGCTCTTGTACAAATCTACCACTTCTGTTCCACTTCCACTGCTTCTGCGTACCTTGAACGGCTTGTTTCGCAAGCTTGGTTCAAAGTAACAAATAATAGATGTGGTAAACGAATTATATGACTGACATATCAGATATTTTTGTTTTTGAAGTACAACTTAACACTTCTACTAATTAAGCTAGAGAATACTTCTGAGCCATAAGTCTTAAGGAGTTAAGAAAGTTTTCTCGGCAACTTTCCACTTACTCCACCTACAACTATCGTTGAACAACTTCTTAGCGTTTGAATACGACACATTAAGAGATTCTAGTGGTACAGATCTTACTAGTATTGTTTTGCCCGTTTCAATCAATCACTATGGCCTGGCTGAATTAACACAATACAGTTTGTAGTGTTCGGAAGGAATTAGTCCAGGATTCAAAAGTGTATCAACTCAGAAAAACAGTTTTGCTGCAAGATATCCAAACTCATGGAAAAGACACTTTCGAAAACATTATCGGAATGTTGAGCGAACGAGTAGTTCAATATCTCTCTTTGTTCCAGCATACTTTATCTTCCTGTTCGTATCTATATTGCCGAGGTGAAATCGAATGATATTCAAATTCAACGGATTCAACAAAGCTATGGCGACCAGGAAATAACTGTAGGAAATTGTGCAATGCGAACTTTCTCAAAACAAAAAACGAAAACTTAAACAAAATATCTCTAATGGCAACTTATATTTCACCACGTCATCTAAGGTCAGGAAATATGTTGAATTATCCTGTACCATTATTGCTTTGTGCGACGGTTTCAGTCAAATGCCGGGCGATAAAATATATTCAAGCAAAACGTACTTTATTAATTGTCGCAGATAACCCGATTTAGTAGCAGAGGGCTATAAAACGTTTTGATCAGCTAACTTTAAATCTTTTCTTTCTTTCTGCGGAACTACTACTTCTTGGTTCAGGCGGTTTTCTTTTGCGAGCTTGAAACTATGTAAGATTACACTGAGTAACTAGAATCTTTCAGATAATTATGCTAGACTTTATGCTATTTTGTCCAGGTCCAGAAAAAGTGGTAACTACCTGTGCTCTTGGAAACAAACTATATTCCTCTAATTCGCATCGTTGTCTCCTAAATTGACATTGAATTGAAAGTTTCGGAAGCCTATCTCAAGTAGATGACAAGCATTAATCAGAACTATAGTACTCTGGCAACAGTGTCAAATGACATTTCTTTGTACATAACTGGCTTTGTAGGGTTGTCCGGTCTTTTTTATCTTGCTGGTTCAAGTTAATGGTAGTATTCTTAACAATAAGTCTGACAAGGATGAAACCAATGGTAGTGGCAAACAATTAAACAGTGTTGTTGTAAATCGCCCCATCTTGCTCAAGTACTACCGAAGGAGTTTCAGAAACCAATGATTTTTTTTTGTTTTACCTCCGTGCATGGTCGAATAATATGAATGCTATCGCTTTCTAACAAACGGACCATAATTTGTTCATCTAAGTACCGAACAAGTCGTAAGGCTATTGGGATAATCAAATCCAGATAGTAACTTCAACACCAGAATGACAAACAAAGACTTTCTCGGTAGTCTTCATTTTGCCACTCAATTTATTGGTATTCTGGAACTCTTATTGCCGGTTCCTGGAAAAGTCCTGGTTCGCAGATCTGTAAGTCTAGCTTCACAAAGATAGTTGCTTCAGAATTGGCTCAATTTTCAATGTAGACGACTATCAATTACAGAAAGTAATATCAATATTAACCAGAAATTGAACGGAACAGTTCTTTACATTTAGTCTTACTTCCGTTTATGTACAAGTCCTTCATATTGTTGTGGCAAGAAACTTTTACCAACTGTTTGACTGAACTTTTTTATTGTGGACTAAACTGGCTCGATGATATTTCTCCAGGGCCCGGAATAGTGGTAACGATTATTCAGTTTACAGCGATACTTTGCTATCTTGTTGAAAATTGTCGACCAGTATGCGATTTAAGAAATGGAAGTAGATTCGTCGTAATTCTACACTATGAGAGAATAGTAGAACGTTATGGAAAAATATTCTCTAAGGCTTTCTCGGCAGTCTAGAGGCATTTTATTTTCCAGAAATGGGTTCTTCTTATTGTGCTTTTCTAGGAAACCTTCTGATTTCAATTCAAAATTCTTTCCCAATCTATTTCACTAGCAGAATTGACTACATTGTTTAGCCTCAACGTAAGAAAACACTGACTCTGGAGTGAGGAAATAGTTCTTTGTTAACGATTGGTATTGTTTTCACTGCTTGTGTACGGCATGTATGCCTTGTTTCAAAACAGGCTATCACCACTGCTAAGCTAAACTATAAGCGAAAACTCTAGTATTCGAAACAACAGAGAAAATTGCCATATATTCAATCTTTTCACAAACAATATCTTGTTGGTTTCACTTGTCGTGAAATTAGTTGTTATAGGAGAAAATGAACTTCTCTCAATTAAAGCGAACTGTTTCGATCGCAATTTATCCGTGAATCACCTATCATATATACATCATACTTTACATGGTCTGCGAAACGTCGCAGTTTGAGAAAAAACTTAAATTATTCTACAAAAGGAATGTATGTAAGTAGATTTGCAACAATTAGTAGTTTGGCCGTTTTGTTTCGACCAGCTAATAGAAAAAAAAGTTAAACTTTGTCACTAGTAACTGTTTTTTTTTTCGTTCACTTATACTTCAGGTTTTCAAACAACTGATATTTTATATTCATGTTCTACTCACACTGTAAAGTTTCTTTGTTTCATTCCCGAAAGTCAAATACATTCCTTGTGAAATTTATTTTTCAATCCGAAGTTACGCAAAGAACCAGAAAGTTTCTTTCATAAATGTTACTTTTCCATCAAGGCCCAATTCACAATCATAGCTCGCGTCAATTGTTTCACTACTTGCGTATCCGGCGCTGCAATTTTCCAATCTCACCCAAGATATATTCAACTTAGGATGCGTTCGCATATTCGACGAGAATAGAAAAAAAGCTGTGAGTGATTTCGTTCCCCTTTTTCTGCAGAGTAACATAATACCATTTAGAACCTTCTGTCGAGTCAACATTTTTCTGCCGGATTCCCTACTGACATTTGGGACGTACCCGACCAATCCGCTCTCCATGCCCAAGTCAAA
>JAQGAV010004433.1:0-10324 GCA_034691345.1 Phasmarhabditis papillosa | reverse complement strand
ACCAATCCTTCATCGGTCCCTTACCAGTTATAACTAGCAGTAGCTGAGGCACGCTGTTTTCTGGCTTGCGACTTGAAAATGATACTAATATATAACATGGATAATTTTAAATGCTAACTTTGAAACAGGCAGATTTGCTATCTCATTATATTTGCTAACTGCGTCCAAAAGAATTCCGAAATCCTCATCTGGAGTCCAACTTGTAGATGACATCAAAATGAATGGTCGATCCTCCTTCCATTCTATTTTGCCATCAATAACTTGAGTGAAAGCGTTAGCTGAAAGAAGAACAATTGCATAGCCTATAACACACCATAAATAAACTGACCATTACTCTCCTTGTTCACTTTGAAAATAGATTCTTTTTCAGAGCTACCCAATCGCATAAAAAGCTCGTGCTTCTCCAAATCAGTAACATTTCTGGAGATTAAACATTATTGAGGCTTAAGTAAGAAAAAGTTACCCAAAGGTCCAACTAGGTGGCCGATCATAGAAAACGGCGGCTGGAATAGACCATTTATTGGTGAGATCTTCACGCATTGCTTTGGTAACACACAGCGATGCATCGGCCTTTCTTCCAAAGTAGCCTTCCCACCATGCGACAAAATCGACAAATCTGAAAAAAGGCATCAGTCACAAAAATGCAAATTTCCCAAAACCGGTTAGTGCAAGAGAAAGAAATCAAGCAATGTTCACAGAATTGATAACAACAATTAACAACAAAAATGTTCGCATCGTCCAGTTAAACAAAAAACAACGCTCACTCACCTCATTTTCGCCGACTTCTTTTCAGGCTTCTCTGATTTCACATCAGTACCACCTGTTCCAGGTCTTCTCTTCGCTGGCACAGGGTTCGCATTCATTCGATCCTCTCTGGATATAATTCTCCGGTGCACAGTGCCGCCACCATTTGAAGCAGACTGACCACTCGTGGAGATGTCCTTGTTCCTTTTCCCAGTAGTACTGTTTCGCTCTAAAAAATAAACATAATGTGATGATAATATTGAATAGTTACCATATTTATCTTGCAGGACAGTGTACATGTAGTTATGCCAGTCAATCACAAACTTGGCATTGTTCAATCGAGAAACCTAAATGCTCATCAATCAGTTAATTCCAGAATTAATATAAGATCAAATGAGACATCGAAAACAACAAAAAACTCACAATCCAACAGACGAGCAGCGTCGGAATAGCAGGGGGATTCTGGCATAGCACAAGGTCAAGCCGAAAAATGGTGCTAAACAATACAAAATATATATATTTGATAAATACTGTTGACACCTCGAAAACATGAGCCAGAACAGGACTACCAGAGTCCAAATAAACTTGACTGCCATTTGCACGGAATTAGGCCATTTAGAAATGAAATCAGGAGGAGCGGGTAGCTTGACTATGCTGAAACAGATGAACTAGTATAATCTCAACAAAAAACTAGCCTTATATTTGCATTGTTCTGAATACTCGTGTGAGGTTTTGAATCCACGTATCCGAACATGGTTACGCTGTAGTTAAGCTCCGTGGAAAGGGAATGGGCATGGTAGCACATTCGAGGCGATCGCCCAATATCACCCAGTACAACAACGGCAGCATGAGGACGTTTGGAGCTAAATATTAATGATATCATTAAGGAAACAACATAATTCACAGAATTGAAAAAAACATACGTCATTGTTAATCAGCCTTCAACGTTGCAGTATTCACAGTTTTCACCTCTTTTATCTTGGCAGCTGTCTTCTTCTTGGCCTCAGAGATCGGAATTCGGAACAAGACTTCACTGCCGGGTAGCTTCTCGTAGACGAACTTGTCCTGCAGAAAACTAGACTGATATAAGAAGAGTGTACCTTACCTTACTTCTCTTCAACTCAAACTCAAGGGTCCGTAGTGTTTGCTCGTCGCTCATTCAGCAAATTATCAATGTATCGAGCTTATCTGTTAAATATCACCAGTTATCCAGGAGTAGTCATGGTATACATATAAAATCTCATACCGATATGATCAGTGGAATTACCAACAAAGAGCAAGTAAACAATGTTTAAACTATATGTATTTATTAATAATAAAGTATGTTATCGAAGAGATCATAACCGAAGAAAGTCATTAAATGGTATACGATAACACGCATGCTCATTATACATATTATACAATTAGCAAATGAATATTTGGCATACATGTACGGTTTATGAAACAACAATAGGTAGTTGGGGGCTGTAAGAAAGCACGAACCGCACCAAACTTGCCAGAAGTTAGAAACGATCGCCACTATTGCAAATTCTAAGGGATGAAACTAAATCAATCCCGAAATGGCATTGAAACTGTAAACAAAATCGATTGAATTAATATTCTGTGTTAATCATAGCATATTTCGTAAACAAAAGAAAAAAAGAATAAAAACAGTGGATGAATATAACAAAAGTGATCATCTATCCATGTATGCCTCATAGGAAAAGTAAAATTATAACAATAAATGACCAAGTCAAGAATAAACAAATAAACCGGTAATTGTGTATAAATCAGGCATTATTCAGGTCATTAATTTGGGCAACGATATTCTGCAGAAGAGCGTTTGCCTTGTCAGCCGGAATCAGTTCATCCATGGGGACATTGGCGGGTTCGGGCGATGAGAAACTGTAATAAATTGGATAACTTCGTTACGTCTGTAATTGTTGCTAATTTAAACACAAAAACGATAACATATAATCAACCATACTGTTAAATAGAAATAATAGTACTTACGCTCTTTCTCTTCTTGATGCAGATTTAGCATTGGTTGGAAAATTTTCATCACGGTCATCACTGTTGCTCAGCTAAAAAGAAAAGAATAACTACTTCACTATAGAAAAAAATATATACCTTTCTAACTGCAGCTGAATCTTTGGGGCGACCATTGGAGAATCCTGAAGAAGTACGAGTAGCTGAGAGAACTAAAATATTATATTACTAATAACGAATAGCTAAAAACAAACTACCATCATTAGGAGCAGCCGGTGAAGTAGTTAGTAAAGGAGATGAATCAACATGTGTGTTCTAAAATATAATAGATGAGTAGAAATCATACGAAACATAGTGCTAATGATGAATAAAGTTTTGTGAAACTTACTCTGGCTATACGAGGATCCAATGTTGGTGTCTTTGGAGTACGAGGAGACGGGCCAAGTTCGGAAGCATCAGTGCTCAATTGGCTGACATTATGACGGCTCGGAAAAGGCGCAGCGACTGGTCGATTTCTGGAATCAGTTTCATAGACGAGGAAACAAACTTAATCAACTCTACCTATCTCTGGAGGATTCACTGAATCTTCTTTCCGGTGTGAATGATGACATCGTAGGGGAATAAAGATCGCTTCGAGATGAAACCGAAAATGTCCTTGATTGGAGAGGTGACGGCGATTCTAAATAAATGGCCATATAATGTATTTATCAATCACTAACCGAGGGTATCCGATTTTCGAGAAGGAGTAATCACCGAAAGAGGAGACATGATACTGCGCGGCTTTTCATCTTCGTGATGTTCGGTGGAGTCATCGTGATGCAATCTGTACATTTTTCTGTCCTTTGGTGGGGCTATGTTCTGAAAAACAACAACTTTAACTGAAAAGAAGTGTTCATACCTGTCTCGATTTCCTATAAGCGCTTTGGAACTGACCAGTTCCCAACTTCATAATCTCCGCTTTCGGATCGTAGTTATACGGGTTCGGTACCACGGGGTCGTCCTAAACCATTTTTAAGAAAGTAACATTTTGAATACAAACCTGTATAGCAGCAACTGGCAGTCCTCCAACAAACTGAGGCTTGTCCTTTTTGGGATCATGCTTCTTTTTCTTGCTTTCTGAAACATAAAAAATGAGATTAGAAAAAAGCTATGGAAGCTTGGAAACAAATAAATCATCTGAGTTATACTACATTTTACAACAATATTTCACATATAAACTTACGAGATGCGCCAATGTTCAATGCATCATCGAAGCTCTTAGTCGATGACTTTCGCTTGGCTTCTTTTTCTTTCTTCTTCTTTTCCTTGGAAGCTTCTTTGCTGGTAGAAGAGAGACGTGGCCTGCCTCTTTTGCGTCCATCCTTTGCTCCCGGTTCGGATTCGTTGGAGTACTAAACATTTATCATTTACATGAGAAAGAACAAGCATAAGCTTTCCTACGAATCATTAAATAAAGGCCACATTTGGAAATATTTCGAAGAATTGGTACACTCGACCGAAACACTATTATAACTTACAGTTCTTGCTCTTCCTCTGGTTCGTGGCTTTTCGTCTTTTTCTTCACCGACTATGTCCACTTCCTCCTCGGTTGTGGTCGGCTCATCTTTGTGCTCCTCAGCAACGGTTTGGGGCTCCAGATGTGCTTCTGCTTCTTCGACAGTAATTTCGTTCCCTGAAATATTACGCCTATGAAATCTAATACGGTATTGCGATTAATAGAATAAATTATTGAATTGTATTGAAACATACAAGAGTTTATATAAGCATATAGTTTTATCCCATCGATATAGACCTGTCTACTTTAAATTACACGATACTGAGCATGTACGGCGCAACTTTGTAATTGAAAACATCATGTAATTTTCATTTACAGGCAGCTGCATATTCCAATTACAATGCAATTACGAGCGACATATCTTCGTATCTCCAACCAGGCAATTATCCTGATTTGCTGAAGAATTGAGAGCATACCTGCATCCTCTGTTGATTCTTCAACAACAGCTGTTGATTCAGGAATCATTACGGATTCTTCGGTCTCCAAATGATTATCATCCTCAGCCTCCATGGGTATGTCGGGCTCGGATGGATCCGTCTCCAGGAAGTTATCTGGAGGCAACTCTCCATAATCATGATCCATCATATTTGATAACTGAAATGAACATGATGTTTACTCAATTTGTGTCAGCAATGAATTGTCAAAACATTTATCAATTTCACCCCGAGAGCAAGTGTGGAATACAATCAAAAGTTAGTAAGAATATAGCTTTGATGCAAGAAATGCAGATCTACTCGAAAAATGGGCCGACAAAACAAATAATTATAAATTGTTAAGTATTTTCATTAGAGCTGTTAGAATGAAGGCCATAGCAACAAGCATTAGGAAAAGACAATGATATACACTCTAAAACATAAATCAATCTATAAATCATGGTAAAATTGAACTTCTCATAAAGCGCGATTAAAATTCAGCATGTCAAATGGTCAATAGCCGATCAATAAGTTTTAAAATACTTCTCACATCCAAACATCATCTAATAAAGTTATAGTTTGGCATCATACATATAATAATAACAATATTAAAATAGGCACACGATCATCCGCAACGTATTTCGCTGTTGGAAGCATACGGTGATAGTGAATATGCGCAGGTGCTCAATATGTTTTGACCGACTGAATTTACATGTTTTATTATTTTTCTTCGGGTTAAGTATTCTTGTAAAATGTTTTTCTAAAATTTAACCGTGAAACATTGTTTAAAAAAATGATTAATGTAATTCCTACCCTTTGTCGTTTCTTTGTTTTGTTGGCTGGTGCAGTCTGGTCCTCATTTTCGGGAGCATTGTCATCTTCCGAGCTCTGTACTACTCGATCCTCCACTTTGGACTCCGACTGCATTTCTGGCTCCATATCCATAACCTTTGGTTCACAAGCGGCCCGAATTGATTCGTCTAGCTCAAAATCTAAATAAGAAGTTTTTGTTCACAGCCTCGACTTTTCTAGATTTGTTATGCTTCTTTATATCATAGCTCGTTGTTGTCATCTATAATTCGAGAATGAATTAGCTATCTTTTAGATATTATTCTCAATTTTGGTCAGATTTGGAATCACTTACCGATTGGCTCCATGAACATTGCGAAGGGTAGTGCTGGAATTATGTATGTCTTCCTATCTCCACTAGTTCCCGGTTCATCCTCAGCGGATTCAGTATCATCCTTAACACTTCTTGTAACCTTCTGCTTGCCAGGTCTAGCTTTCGGTTCTGGTTCCTCAGACTTGCTCGTTCCCGGCTTAGCTGCACGATCAGCCAAGCGCCGTACAGACAACTTCTTTTTCTTCTCTGGAACACTTTCCACGGATGATTCATTTAGTTCGGGCTCTTGTTCATCCTCCGGCTCGTCTTTTATAGACTCGTTAGATTCACTTAACGGTTCAGCACTCTTTTCGGAAGAGATTCTTGACTTTTCACTCTTTACGCTATCATCGGATGCGGACTCGACCTCCTTGACTTCAGAAGGCTCATCTTTGACGGATCCGGGCTCATGATGCTCGGAAAAGACTTCCATTTCCTCGTCCTTGGGTTCCGAATCTGTTTCAACCTGGGTTTCTGGCTCTAATTTTGAAGTGGGATCTGACACCGATTCGTCTATGTTTGCCATAGGAGCGGGTTTCTTTTTCGGAATCACGTAAGCCGCCAAAGGCTTATCGTCCTACAATTCTAATTTTAGTATGCTTCATAAATGTTATTACTAAATTTCTTTTTCTTCTTTGAAACAAAATTTCAGTTAATGGTTAAATTGAATGAGTAACTACGACGTTTACTATGATCTTTAGTTTTTAAATCTTTCTGATATTTGCTATTTTAGCTTACAAACCTCATCGTCACACAGCTTGTCACTCTCCGCTGAGATACTAGAAGCACTGGTAGCTGAGTCGGTTGATCCCGGAGCACTGTCATTAGGCTCCTGGAATGAAATCGACGTATGATAAGAAAATGTTATCAGCGCTCCCTTTAAAGTTGTGTCCGCTTTTTAAAAACGTTGAAGATTGGCTCATATTTGGATAATATGCTTATTTTTTGCAAAATTTATAAATGTGATATAATAAGTATTCAATTTAATTTAAACTTTTAAATGGTTTTTATACTTTTATCTCTTCGTACCTTGGCTGAAGTTGATGTGCGTGATTGTCTATGTGCATGCGAAAACTTCTCAGGAATTGATTTCTCTCTTGGTTGCGGCTGTAATGATATGAGTTAACAAACTGCAAATTATTAATACGTAAACATAATATTTTACAAAGTTTTGAAATGTAAACAACGATTCCAGTTGCTAGGTATACTTCCACAGCAAAACCGACATACAATCGGACATCGTTAAAACTATGGTTAATGTGGCGGTTTCGCACAATTTTTACTCGAATCTCGACACGATTTCGAACATTTAATTCAAATTTCTTCGCGCAATGAACGAAATTAAAGGACTGCTCTGTAGTCCTTTAAAACAGTCCTTTGAGAAAGTCCGATTGTAGCAGATGCACTGAGCGGTTATGCTGTGCTTCCCTAGTTGTTCATTGATTTTTCGTAAACTAGAGTTGACTAACCGGTCTGCGGAACGAAAGTCTCCCCTGTCTTGTCCATGGAGAAGCTGAGAGTTCTTCACCAAGATCTTCCTGTAAAAATATATATTATTGTTAGCCAGGCTCAAACATTCTCGGACCAAGAATAGAGTTTGACAATAGAATTTCGCCAAAAATTGCTACCCCTGAGGCAGAAAGAATCCACTATACCAATACTTTGGTTGACAGATACGAGCAAAACGACCCGTTACCAGAAAGTTAGGGCAGGTTTTGCTCGTCCCTAGTAGTACATTTTCTCGTATCTGGTCAACAAGAATACTGTTGTTTCAAAATCAACTGGTCTTAATATTGTTCGGATTTACTAACCAATATACTCCTTCGCCGCTGGAGACATTTTTCATAAGCACTCAGCATACTGGCACAACGATTCAGTCCTTCGGGAATGTTCAGGGAACGACGGCCTCTGAAAACAATAAAATTGAAAAAAAGTGTTAAGGTAGTCCAGCGAGAACATTTAATTAGCTTGGAGACATTGAATAATCGTAAAGTTATGACATAAAGTTTAATTGGGAAGAACGTTATGCGAAGGTGCAACATATTTGGTAACTTGTATTTCCAAGAAGGAGATTTTAAAATTTTGCTTAAAATTAACCATTTAGAATATCTTAAGCGCACACTTATTCATAAAGTCTGTCTCTTAGTAGGTCTACAATTATTGTTTATCTATATCAAAGAATACCTTTCCTAGAAAACAGATTTTCAATTTAACATGATTAGGTTAAAGAAAAGACCCCGCAACCCACACAGCTTCCAGAAATGGTACCTCCGACCGTTCTCGGCCAGGTATCTGAGGACCGAAAAAATGAAAAATTTCAAAAAAGCTGAAGTAAAGGTTACACAGAGTTAAACAAGAGTGAAATGGGTGCCTAAGCCTATTAAAGGACTATTTTTCGAATAAATTACTTTTGCTACAGCACTTTTTTTGTTGCAATTTGGGTTTCTTTTCGGTCCCCCAGATACCTGGTCACCGTTCTCGGTTAGAAAGTTTCCCAATATAGTCAGCTGCAACTTACTTAAGATAGAACAGCATGTATTCCAGTTCCTTTTGCATTTTTGGCGAAATGAATTCCATTGCCACTAAAGGTAGTATGTATTAATAGATATATTAATACCAAATCAATATAAACTATGTATGTATGTATGTAGTTGTACTAGTTTATAGATATCAAAATGTGGCAGGGATTAAGGCACTTTTAGCCCCAATCTATAATGTACCACTGCCAGATATAACAAAAAGTTAAATTACCAAAAGTTTTCAAGTTGTTTGTAATTCTCAGAGGTGGTTATCCGGCCGGGCCGGCCCGGGTTAAGCCGAGGCGGTTTACAGACTTTTGTACCCCCCCCCCCCCTGAGGTGGTTACCCGGCCGGGCCGGTCGGTAACCAGCTCTGGTAATTCTTACCGTCATTGATATTCAACTTTGGCTCATACTCCTCGAATACATGGAGACGATGCGAAGTGGCTGGCGAAAGAATATTGGGATCACCCTGAATAAAAATATATTATCTTATTTTTGTCAAATATAAAACTCTCTATTAATTATTCAACTTTTTCAGTTAATAACTTTTGAAAAACAAGATTCTCAATTAGGCTCTTGATTAGAAAACTTTTAAAATAGCTGTTAGAATTCAAACGGACCCCATCGTAGAAGATACTTTCATCATCCTCAACCTCCAGACCGCTGATGCAAGCCTACAACAAGTTCTGTAGGATAATGTGGAAGACTGTTGAGATAAATTCTTTCAGCCCCAAAAAAATACGTCGGTAAATCTTTATCTTATGCATGTTTCAAGTATTTTGAAGAACTATTCTAGTACCAGTTTGATCGAAAAAAGACAATTTATAGAGTTACTCAGGAGTAGAGAGACCGTGTCTTCTGTACATTCTATTAGAACAAAAAGTTATTATGTTTAAGTCAATTATAATAATTGTAGAGGTCCTCCAACGAAACTGAACCGGGAGCAAATGATGGCTGAGGAATCTAATCTAAGGAGTCTATAAAAGAGGAGCCGGCGGATGAACCAGAGCCCGAACTAAAGGAATCATCCGTGGAAAGGGTTCCAGTTAAATTTATTAAAACGGTACTTTTACTTTGGAATTGGACTATACTAACCAGAGCAGGTTACCGGCCCGGCCTAAAACTTTGAAACCCAGGCCGGGCCGGCCGGATAACCTCCTCAGGGGGTACAAACGGCTGGAAATCGCCACGGCTTAACCAGGCCTAACTCGGCCGGATAACCACCTATGATACTTACTCTTCTGTTTTCCTCATCTTTCATCAGGTACTGTGCATATCTGTTACGATCTTCCGGATCCGACACAATTCTTAGGATGCCTGAATAGGTCTTGTTTAAGATAAGAAGATAATTAAGCTGTATCATCAGTATCAGTAAATAGCCATATGTTATATTTTAATAAATACTATTAAAAGATTAAAGTTAGAACAAATTAAACTTAAATAAGTCTATTAATTAGTTGACTAACCGTCATCGTCGCTGCTATCGTCTTGCATAATGAGATCATGATGAACTAGATTGGGATAATCTTCTCGAACAATCTAAATAAGAACTTTGTCTAGTCTAAATTGCAGTTAGACTGATTAACATTGAATTGAGGATCTGAGGCTGTGGGTTCGACTCCCCGTAGCTGCAGAATGCTTGGGAAACCAGCAACCTATTTATCCCATGTTTCGTGCACCCGAAGACTGAATTTTAGAAAGGAACCGTCTCTGCTCAGAAGATTATGGAATGAATGGCCGAAACCCTGCCTCGAATAAATCTACTATTATTGTGATACGAGTGATAGAGGAAAGTAAACACTTTTTTAAACACACTTGCAGTTAGATTGTCTTTTCTTTCAGTTTTCATTAAAATACTTTCAAGTTCTAGCCCACACAGGTGGTTATCCGGCCCGGCCTGATATTTTTGAACCCAGTGGCCGTAGATAGAAACGCCCGGGTGGGGGCCCGGGCAATTTTT
>JAQGAV010004432.1:0-10324 GCA_034691345.1 Phasmarhabditis papillosa | reverse complement strand
GCAACCGATATAATTGTGCGCTCGCCTTATAATAAATAGACCTTTAAACTACATGAGATTTGTCCGTAGACTATATAAGAATGAAGGAAAAATGGGTGGATTGGTAGATTCAAAGACACATTCATTTTATACAGCACCACTTCTTCCCACAATAATGCGCTGGAAATCTAGCTCCTTACACAGTTGTAAGAAGTTTGTCTGTTTATTTTAATAATAAACTTATTCTAGAAACGCTGCTGCGAGACCTATGAACCCTAATTCTATAAAGGAAGCTCTGCTTAGATGGATTCAAAGCAGAGTACAAGCTTATCCCGTAAGTAACACAACCAAATATAGTAGGATACAAAAGTAATAACGCCGTGTAATATGCTTAGTTCTCCATTTTAACACCGCTCCTGCTACCATTCTACGCAGACGGAACCTGCAGATTGCAAGTTTGTAATCATTTTGTATTCTCGGATTTCAAGCCGGCATTACTCTTAAATTCTACTACGTAGTATTTTTATAGAATTTGTCCTTAAAAGAGAGTATTTTATAGTTTAGAATCATAAGAACTATTACAATACTTTGTCAATACTGCATTTTCATGCATATCTTTAGTTATACAGAAGTAAAATGATTAAGCTAGAAACAGTAGTTTAAAGAAATGGTAATAAGATAATATTATAGAATGTGAATGTTTCAAATTTTTCGTCTTCTTGGGCCGACGGTATGGCTTTCTGCGCTCTAATTCACAGATTCGCTCCAAATGCATTCGATTTCAACAAATTGGACCCCAGAAACAGAAGACATAACTTCGAATTGGCCTTTAAAGTAGCCGAGTAAGTTAATATATTCAATTATAAAAGAGTAACAAAATATAATTAACTATCATGGCGACATTATAAAGTTAGGAATACTAAAACATTAAACTATATTATTTTAGGGATTACGGTATCTGCCCTCTTCTTGAAGTGGACGATATGATTATGATGGGAGACCGCCCAGACTGGAAGTGCGTCTTCACCTATGTACAGTGTTTCTACAAGCAATTCAGAGACCACCCCTAAGAAATATCAGCACCCTTCTTTAATTAATTTTATTCACCCTGGGTTGTCCCATGGCTAAACGATGCATAACTGATAGAACCAAATTTATATATGACTAAACTCTTAAAGCTATCAAATGCTATTTTTAATACAAGAAAGTCTATTCAAGTTACATAGTCAGAATTTTGTGATTTACCTAAATTCTATGAAAAGAATGCTGAGTCATAATCAGAATACCTAGTTGGAATACATCTTTATTATTATTGATATTAAAACATATAAATTACTCTTTGTGAGGTCTATTCATTATGAGATTATCTGTACGCATAAACTAGGATTCCATCTTTCGATTCGCAAGCTTTACCTTATGTTAAGGGTTTCTTTCTATAGGTTACAATCATTATTTATAATATAATATTAATACTTTCCTATTAAATGCTTAATTTTATTTAATATTAAACATTGACTTAGATAAGCAACAACGTGTACTATAGAAACTGTTTCCACTGCTTCTTAATAACTGTTTACTGTTTTAATTTGGGTCAAATAAAGATTCGAATGAGTTTTTCTTAATTAGTCAAATACTAAACCCTGAAAGAAACTAAGATCAATGTTGTCTGTTGTAATTACAATAGCCTAAAATAATAGAATGGCAGGTTGTATTAACCGTGGTAACAAAACTAAACATAGCGGGAGGTATGCAACTACCGTCTGTATCCGAAGTTAGGTCTCCAGCGCAGTATCCAAGACAGAGGCGGTGTTATATAAAAATGATATACTTTTGAAGAAAGGGCTTCCAATCCACTGATTTTTTTTATTTTTAGATCGCTGCATTTTTATATAAGATCGCTGCACTTAAGGTAACTGGTGTGGAAACCTAACTCTTGATAGAGACTATAGGTTATGCGATCATTATATATTCTACTTTATCTAGAATTTGAATGTATAAAATGGACATCTGGTCTCTAGTTTGCTTACTCTAGCCATCTATCTATATTCTTTCTTCTACAATCTTTTGTATATATTTTCTCGAGTTTCAAATCAGATTAATGGGCGGGAGATTGTAAATCTAAAAGCGGTGTAGTTATTTAACCAGATGTCTGACTGTAGTCACTCACACAGAGCTAATACTTACTTAATACTCATTTATTACTCTAATTATATTAAATAAACAAGAATTAATGGACAGTCTAGCCAGTTCTTCGGATAATAAAGGTATGCTTATAGTATTCTATATTAGCTAGGCTAGGCCAGCATCTGCCCTATAACATTCAAATGAACGGTCCAAGTTATTTTGTAACATAATTTTGTTAATAGTAACTGGGCGGTATTGGTATTGACTATGAAGGATTCCATATACTAAAAGAAACAGTGTTTGAGCTTTTACTTTTTATGCAGTAGCATGCCGCCATGCCATTAAAGTGACATCTTAATAACTTCAGCCATATCATGATCTAATTGCACATGTTGTTTGGATGTAGTTATCTGTCTGGGGGACTTGACATTGTTCATGGGTGGTCTGCCCCCCGCTTGGCGTCTTGATGGTGTCGTTTGTATGTACGCGGTAGACGCGGCGTCTTTTATGGGCGCCGTTGCCTCTAAATGCTTGATTTATGTTCCCATTCTAAGTAGAAAATCAAACGGCCCAATCACACCTCATTTTGTCACTAAATATTGCCACCCACAGTCATTATCCAATTTGTATTAATTATCCAAATTCACTTCTCAGTCTTAAACCGAATGGGTTGTCTGGTTTAAGCTTATTAAGAATCTATCGAGCTTCCTGTTTCGTTTTCAAATTCTTTTATTCTTTTATTCTATTTCTATTCTTTTAAGTGACGCCATATTATTTGCCCGAACCTCAACTGGCAACTTTTTTCTACAGTTTTAGCGACAGATGTTGCGTCCAGTAACTTCTAAAAAGACAAATATTTCTTTAATAAACCACATTTTCTACATAGGTGGTACATTCTAACTGATTCTGATAGATCATTCTTACATTTAGATTACTTTGACTAAACTTCGTGTGCAAAATCCCTGTTTTAATGAAATCTTTATTAATACAAACCTTTGGTACTTTTCCATTTTCTGTCTATTTAAGTTTTTCTTTACTTCGACCTAACTGTAACTTCTTTTTGCAGCGGAATTCAGTCTATCTCTCTATATAATATAGAGAAATATAGACTATATTTCTATATATTTTGTATTACTGTAACAATCTTTCTAGAAGGTATGGCAACATACTGGAACCTGCTTACTTTCTACCAATAGATACGCAAAAAAGCGTCAGATAAAGAAATAAAGCAATTAACAATTAAACATACGGGTGATTTATAGAGTTGTAGAACGCATTACCTAGTTGTTAATATGTGAAACAGCTATTAACTACGAGGTGGTACATTGCTTTTAGACCACCCACAAACTAGAGTAAAATAATTGTATAAAGATTTCGCTCTAAATTCCAAATGTATTTCCAGGCAATGCTGCGGAACGGGCAAAGGCGCATTTTAATGTAGCAAAAAAGGGATGCATCTGTTGCAGGTCCATTTATCATTCTATGTGGTCCTCTTTCGTGATAGGACTCCTAACGCTTTGTGCGGAAATAATGAAGTTACGGCGTCAACAGGTTAAAAACAATGTTTATGATAAAAGTCTTCAAAATATGTATCAATCAAAAATCAATATCAATTTTCTTTGTGAAACCTCAACAACTTTCGTGTCGAGAACCCCTTTCCTCCGCGTGCTTGACTTTCCTGCAGGGGAGGCCATTTTCTTTGATTTTATGTAAGACGGCGTGTATTTTACTGCCCTGCACTTTGCGTATTCGCAACAACGTCGGCCGAAGCCCCCTGAAAGTTAACGATTCAACTGATTTATGACCACACACAGACTAAATGCAAAAACTATTTGAACAGCAATCAAGTTTAAGGGGAGAATAATGATCTTGTGAGGGATTCAAGCCAGAATATTCTGAGCTTAGCAAGGAAACATAAAGTTACACAAATAATAATAAAATTTGTTTTAATAGCTGTAGATTGTTATCTAGTCTTGTTCTTCCGTTAATGAGTTCTTTACTTTATATTTTCAGTTGCTTGTTAACTCAGAGGTGGCATTTCGTTCCCAAGCACTTGCTTATATACAGTAATACAACTTTTTGTAATTTGTTCGCACCATGGGAAATATTAGCTTTTCTATATAAAGATACAGTAGCAAACATGGCCAACATAAACTCTAACACTTTGGATTTTTAAAGCAAGAAGCAGCTGGCTCTATTCTTTTTGAATTCTTCTCTACCCGCTAAATACAGTAACCCTTTTTGTTCGTTTCGAGACTCTAACTATCTTTTGAAATTGGCGGTATGGGGCATCTCAGCAACCGGCTTTATATTTTTACTCAATTTAAACCTTACAGGAATATATATTCTGTTTCAAAACCTATATTACATCGCGCTGGTCTTAATCGATGCGCGGTGTTGCAAAATTCTGATTTCAAAAAGATTTTGAACTACCCAAATTCTTCTTGCGCGATGTAGTCTAGGTTTTGAAGCAATTTATAAAAATAAATAAATATATTATTCTTAAACAGTAGTTATATAAAGCTTTTGCTTTCATTGTCCTGGGTAGTTATATATATTATAATAAACAATAATTCATATTTTTATAATCTAAAATAGTTAATTTAAATGCTCTTGCCTCTCCACTATGCTCTACTATTTTTGCATTTTGCGGCATCCGTTAAATTGTTGCGATTCGGCCTCGTTAAGAGGTGTTCTCAGCGCGAAGAATGGCTCGTTACCGTAATTTTAGATATATGGTGGTCTCCTCAAATACTAATTTATCATGTCTCCAAATGCAAATGTAGCGCCTTTTTAACGGAATTATATGTTTCACAGTATTGTCAGTTAAAGGTCTATATGCTACTAGATATATTATGATTACTATATTACAATCATCTATATCTACAGGTAAGATTATAGAAAGATTGTTTTTAGGCCTTACTTTCACCCTTTCATATATTCAGTATAAAGAGATTTTATAGCTTATAGTTTTATTAAGAGAAGAAGCGGTATTATATAAAAATGATTCAAAACCATGGACTGGAGAATGTTTTTTTCAGAAGTACATTTATTTTAATTTAACACCGCCTATATATAGGATACTGCGCTTTAAACCCTCTTAATACTGACTGTATTAAGAGCTAATATTCCAGATTAACGTAGTTTAAGTGGGGTTGAGTGTTACAGGAAGAAAACATTTTTCTTCCAAATTATTTTGAAATTGTAGAACTCAGTTTGCTAGTCACATAGCTTTCTAAACGGACTAAACCATTCCTGTTAGTTCCCCATTAGATACTTCTATATACTAAGCATTCTGCAGTTTCAGCTTCAAATGTACGCAACAGCTCCCGCCAAACCACCCATTTGTTCATTTTTTGCAACCGCGCCTGGAAGATAACAAATAGTACACGGCAGTGGGAGAGAGCAGAGATATAAAATAGATACAAAAACGACCACCTAGAGAGTTAGAGAATGCCGAATAAGCCTAAATAGAGTTAGATGATAGGACACCCAGATAGATTATCAGTAGCTAGAGACAGCCGTTTATTGCCAGACTGACTCGCTAGTTCCAGTCGTTTTTGTATCCATGAAATTGAAGCTAATCAGTAGGAAATGAGCCAATAACCCGGGGTCACCATGTCAGAAAAGCAGCCGCCACGTAGGCGGTCGCGATAACCAATAATACTGTTGCAATCTCCAATTGCACCTCCCAATATGAAAACTGTATTTTTCTTTGTGGTAGTGTTAGAACCTAAACTAAGAACTTCATAGTGTGATGTTGTTAGTTTGTCCTGGGTTGACTTTTCTGTGATTGGTCGGTCGAACAATCGAGATTACTGTAGTGAGATGGGGCGCACATTGCCGCTTCGAGGCTAAACATTTCTAGACCAACTAGTGTTTAAATGAAAATTGAGTTTTTATCTTCAATCGTTTTAAAAATATTGAGGGATTGTAGCTTTCCAAAATGTTTCAAATAGTTCGGTGTAATGCTTCTGTCGTCAACATTAGCTCATATGCCCCCGAAAACCCCCATGCAGTTAACCTTATTCTCCTTAAGACCCTTTTTAATAATAATGATACCCTTTCAGTGGCTAAATTGTAGAGTCAATTTACGTAATTGCGTCCATATTCTTGTGAATCGCAACAGTTTATTTGAGAGCGCGAGGGTGCAAAAAAAGTCCGGCGATGGTTGTGAGTTATTTAATTGGGCCGGCCAGGCATTATGGCAGGGAGCGGGCAGTGTAACCGCCAGCGCCAACACCGCTGCGCCATATCGCAACACGGCGGGAATAAAAAACACGGCGCGATAGGAAACGGGCGAACGGCCGATAGTTAAATGTAATGGAGCAGTATAATGGGGAGAATGGATTGTTAAAATGAAGCAGAGTGCAGAGATGACGACGAATTCTCTAATATCTTGACTCTGATTGGGAAAACGTCTTGGGAGTTCTCCAAAAGCATCGGGGTGGTCCAAATGTTGTCAGAACAAGGTCTTGTGTACTATAGCAGGATTACAGAAATCTATAGTCTGTATCAAGAGCAAGCTTTCTATCAAAGTATCTTACAATCAAATATATCACAATAAATATACTTTTGAAGAAAAGGCACCCAATCCACCGATTTTCCATTCAGTTTTATTTAACAACGCTGTTCCCAAGGATACTTTGCATAGAACCTAGTTTGTTATACAGATAATAGTTTATAAAAATCGGTCATCGTAAAAATAGAACGTCGGTGTAAGCCCTACTTTACCAAGGAATAGTATAGGTGAATAGTACTCAACAGCAGATTTTAACTTCAATATGCATTAAATAGTTCATTGTATTCGCCATGTTAAATAACGCCTTTTTTCTCTTCTGGAATATTGATTTTCTTCCTGTAAAGTTGATTTCCGTGGCGGGCGATCAGCCGAAAAAGTGAATGCGAAACTAAGAACACAGGAACAGATGTGCGTGCAAGATAAGACCCGTTGGCAACTTCACGGCGACCACCCACAAAACAAAATAATTTGTAATAGAAAGCCTTTAGTCAGCTAACTACCTTATTTATATGGGTGGCACGGCCCAATAGATCGACCTACAGGTCTGAAAATGATGGGTTTATTAATTTGCCGGCTCAAGAACATTTTAGCTGTAAATTTCGAGATGAATTTAAATGAACTGGCCCTCCCATGCGATTAATTGCAATTTCGACTATTCAACGCGCGCGCATTGCGAGTAAATCTGTCTCACGTAAAAAGGCGCAGTCTCCAAACGACACCTGCTTTATTCAGGCTTTTTTTGCGCCTCGTTGTGGGTTTTTCTAACCGCCGAGGTTGTTGCAATTGCCTTAATGAGATGGGGAACCGCAGCAGGCAGGGGGGGTAAGAAACAAAAAGATTGCCCTTAAATTAATGCAACAAGAGAACACTACATTATGCGCTAGGTTTATCAAGAAAAACAAATATACCTCCCATATTGATAATAAGATCTACATGGGTGGCCTTCTATCGAAAAGTTGAGGATATTTAACATTTGGTAACCATTATCTAATTAGGTGGTAGAGATATATGTCAGGTAGTTCTCTAAAGAAAGAAATCTACAGTAACCCAGTTCGATGATGTATCAACAAGATAGATTCTCACAGTGTGAATTATAGAGAAAACTACTTTTTGTACATACAATTCGTGGGATTTTCCCTGTAACAGCGTCGCTTTCAGCTGGCAAAATGAACTCAAAGTTTCCTATTTATAATATGGTTTTACCACATTTTAACTAAAACTTAAAAATATAGTATAAACTTAGATCAAAAAAGATATTTATTCTCTGATACCAACTACAAAACATTAGTCATTTATTATTTAATAGTTTTAATTAATTACAATTAATTTTAAACTTAACAAATTCGATTCCGATCTATGTCTTTCAAGTGTAATACCATCAATACCTTAAAGCCCCTCGGCCTAGCCCTCCAAATTACTCTTATATTTTGCACCGCCTTTACTGCGCAGTAATCCGGCATGCTTTCCTGACTAACGCAACATTGCCCCTTTCATTCAGCTGTTTTTGAATGCACTCTGGGCGGCCAGGGGGCTTCTCTCTCCCCTCTCCGTTTACATACTATATAGACCACCCTCTAACTTATAGCTGGCGAGCACTTTTTTGATGTTCCGGGGAGGCTCCGCCCTTTTATCAGTGAGAACATTGGCACAGAGGGCATTTCACGTTCAGCCCACCTATTGTATTAATACGACCACCTGTTTACAAACTAGAAGAAGCCTCATACCGCTCGCGCCATTCGCAAACTTAGCAGATCAACTTTTCCCCGACCACCCATGCATAATTTGTGTGTTGCAACTTTGAAAACACGTTGTCACTTTTCTAGAGGGTGTTCCTTTCTGGGTGGTCTCTGGTGAAAAACACTGCCGGCGGCGCGGCGCAAAACTTCCAGTTCAATAACTGACGCCTTATTAATATGTTAATATAAATTAATCTGTTAATTTGGGTGAGTACAATTGTCAAATTGTCAGTGTTCCATGCATCAATAACATCAGGTGTGGCATTCGCTGATATTCATTCGCAACTTTTTAAAAGGAAATTCAGCTTTTCACCGGGTGTCTTGCTAAGATTAAGGCAGGTGTAGTAAAATTTATATATTAATAATAATAAAAGCCCAATAGACACTAATTAGTAATGGAGTTTTGCTTAAATTATTGCCTATTTAGGTATTTTTGGGTAAAGTAGTAGGGCTGACGGCGAACGTTTGACTGTGCGATGCAGGTTAATGGCGCATACTATTAGGCCCGCCAACCGAATGAAAACCGGTTGGACTGGCCAAAAAAGCGAACAGATTTCCTTCATCTATTAGGGCAGAGAGTTCAGCAATGTTGCGTTCAATATGGACAATCGGAACATGATAAATAGCCTCTTTTAAAGACAAAAACTAATATTTCTTACCTTATACAGTTTTATATATAGTCTGTAGCAAGAGCTTGCCCTATCCTGAAAAGAAGCGGTGTTAAATAACAATGATGTACTTTTGAAGAAAAGGTTCCCAACCCACCGATGTCCATTCCTTTTATATAACATGCTCTTACTGCTGATACAACACTGTAAACCTAGTTGTTCTTTTAAATAGTTTATATACCATGTTTTATATTGTTACACTCTCTAAAGCTTGTCACCTTTTGAACTTATTATTTGGCGCCTTCTTGATTCTATTATCATATTCGTCTTTTTCACCACCGCGTGTGCATTTCTTCTGGCGGATTACGGTAGCTCGATTGATACGCAACATTTTCTCGGTTCAGTAAAAACACAACTGAATTTTCACTCTGTGCGTCAAAGACCAAATTATTTTTAACTTTAAAAGAGAATAGTTGCATTTTATATCTTAAACGGTTGTTTTACTCTGCAATTTCTTTCTAATATTTATGGGTATTTTATTGTTTTTACTTATTTACCCGTATGCATTTAAATGGTTAGTCACTATTTTCTGTTTGATTATATTTCACCACCGTTCGCAACAGAAGAAAAGATAACTTTTTGTATATTTTGCGGTGCTGGCGCTCTCCCGTGTGGATTACTGTAGGCACTTGTCAAGACCACCCACCCTTTAAATACCTCAGAACTCCCAGTTAGTTATTAGATAGATGGATTATTTTGCTTGTATTCTGGAAGATTAAACTAATGTCCAATTGCTACTTAAAAGAGACTTCACATTAGGTTTAACAAAGTATTTAAAGTTGACTATTGCATATAGTGAGTTTGATTCCAAGGGAAATAGATTCATTCTTTCTCTAGTACTATTTTACAGTTGTTGACTACATTTTAGCTAATAATTATTGTTTTCTTAACTTAAATACGATTACATATTTTGAAACCACTATTTAGCTACATGTTTATTGTAAGTGATGAATACAAGTTTGTAGAAAGTTTTTATATAGTCTTTAAAAAATAATAATATTTTATAACTGCAGAAATTCACTACAGTAAGTTATACCGCCATTAATGTTGTATTTTATTCTTTTATTCTTTTATATTTTCTATTATCGTCATTTTCTGTTGATACCTGTAGACATTATATAATAGCAAATGATATTTTCATAGTTTTACAACTGAATCATTTCTGGTTCATTTTTTAAAACTTAAATAATATTTAAAGCTAAAATGTTTATTTATACAATAATAATAATAATAATATTTATTCAGAATCGGTTTGATCACAGGTTGTGAGATCTTAGGTCCGCTGAGTGGTTATT
>JAQGAV010004431.1:0-10327 GCA_034691345.1 Phasmarhabditis papillosa | reverse complement strand
TAAGGGGGGACCCTTACCTACTTTTCAGAAAATCCGTCCGCCTCATTTTGGCTTACACGAAGTACGCCTATGTATGTCCGGAAGGCTTAAAAGATGATGATGATGAAGAAATAACGGAAATTGAGGAAATGGTATTCCAGAAGCTGCTTAGAAAAAAACTAGTGTAAGTGTATCAATTACAACTGTTTCAGAATTCCTAACTAGAAAGTTATTACTCGGTTGCACATAAATAAACCTATAGCAACCTAGTAGATGGGTCAGTTCGATCCGAAAAACCTGCCCCAGGCTTGAATTCGCGTTTGACATCAACGAATTCCGAAAACCCGTTTTTAGGTTGTTTTTTGTGCCTAATTATTGGTTAGTTCAATCAATTTAAGTCAATTTATCATGCTTGAAGCCCGAAAACAGGTTTTTGCATACACCTGTTTCTACCCGAAACGGGGTTAGGGTAAAAGGGGTTAAAACGCCCAACTCTACAATCTAGAGCGTGATTACTTAAACTATTATAACTAGTGATTTTAATAAACCGATTATTTGGTTTGTTGAATGTATTTTATTCAATGAATCATAATTTCTAATTTTAAATATTTTAGTTGTGATATATGCATGATTCATATGAAGCAATATCGTTGTGTCACATGTTTTTATTCATTCTGTAAACAATGTTTTAATAGCTTAGCAGTACACTCCTCTGCTAACATTATAAAGTGTCCCCAATGTAGATCTATTCCGGCAAAAATTATACCTATTGTATTACCTAAATTGTAAAATAAAACAATTTTGTTTTATATAATTTAGTTGTGTTTCATTGTAACCAAGCTAGCTCACTAAGACTAACGGATTTGTCTGTGATGTTGTAATTGTTAATTTAAAATATGCTTAATGAAGTTGCAAATGTTTATTTATTTATTTTTTTTTGTAAAAGCAAATACGAAAATTTTACACCCATATAGCGTAAGGTCTTGTAAGTGACTAAGAAGTATTGTGTTCAAATTTCATAATTTACAGCCGCATACAAACAAACTGTGATAAACACAAGAAATATTACTCGTATCGAATACTGAGTGGCATTAACCATATACTTTTATTGGAACCTCCATATATGCGTAGAATTACTGCAAGAAAACAGCACTTTTGTACTAAACTAACGACAAATAAGTTAACGAGAATGTTAAGAAAAATGATTAAGCGCCACTGGGTCCCGCCGCGGGTTTATATCAAAATCTTGGCCCATTTGTGTCAATCGGTAATCTTCTGTGTTGTAGTTACGGTACATTTCTTAAAAAGTCGAGAAGTTTTCGCTATTTCAAAACAGCATTTCACAGGCATCCCCAAGTACTCTTATAAGCCGAGCCAAAAGGACTCCTCTACAAGACTGAGACCCCTAAGAACTTCTGCTATTACAACTTCTATTTATGACGACAATATCTGTTTATATGGTCTTCTATTTAACTCTTATATCTAAAATGTTATTCCTTGTATTCTTTCCCTTTCGCAAGGGTCCAGAGTTACATATATAGTGTATTAGGCACCAAAACATTTCTCTCGTTATCAATGTATACACTCTTTAAACTCCGTCATTACTCTTGGCGCGACTGTAGATTACCAAAATTAGTATGTATTAGATGTTTATTCCGTATATTAATGTATATCACATGACGGGTGTTCTTGTTATTCTTTCCATCTTGGGGCAGCTAGAAGTCGGTTTGCGGGAATCATAAGAGAACATCCCACAGCTCATACATCTCCAAATAAACAAAAGAAAAACAAAATTCATGAGAAAATTTATTGTCTCAGATAATGCACAAAAATACACAGAATATCACAAAATGTATGAATTCTTATGAGTCAGACAGATTTTAGCAATAGTCCATTTTCAGTTTTCACCACGGAATAGCCTGTAATAGTGTATTTATACTTTTGTAAACATCAAATCCATAAACAAATTATTATGTTCTTATATAACAATTAATATTTTTCCAAAAAAATAAGTTAATCTTTATTTGTTTGATCATTGCTCAACTTACTTGAAAAGAAAAAAGAACAGGAAACCATTAATGGCAGCAAACACGGAGCCATAGGAAGCGGATTTTGAATCTTCAATAAAATAAAGGTTCATTAAAAATAATAAAATGATATAGTTATAATAATAATAATTATAATTATTATTATTATCAACCTATTTCCCCGTCAACCAACCTCTCGGCCAATAATTTGATGCACCTCCAATACAATCTTCATAAGTTCTGTATAGTGCGGATAAACAAGTCAGAACCTTAAAATAAATGAATAGACTGGATCCTAAATCTGAATAGACATCTAGCTTGCGGGGCCCTGAAAAAGAGTCCGAGTCGGGGCCAGGTTCGATGGTCTAGTCTGGATCTTGAGGCTTTTACTCACCGCTAAGACCATTCCGAGAATAATCAATGGACGTTTTCCTTTCAAAACTCCATACAAAACACCGACGAAAAGAGCGGTTGCAAACAGAGACGAAAATAGCTAAATGAATGTTATAAATAAGATAAGTCTTATTTAGAAAAGTATTCTCAGTTAATTAATAAGAATTTTAACTTGTAGATTTTTTTTTCTTTGTTTTTAACGGTCTCGGTAACAAATAAATCTATTCTATTCTATTCTATTCTAAACTCACCATTCCTATCAGTACTCCATAATAAGAGTTTTGACACCAATCCCACTTTCTGGTGGCTTCGAAGCACTGAGCTTGTAAAAATAAAGGTGTGGAATTGAGACTCCCCGTTATCAGAGATATGAACCAAAATAAAACAGCTATTGCAAAGTGGATCACATCCATTAGGGCAAGAATTTTAGCACCAAACTGAAATGCAAGGATTACTGTATAAATATAGAATATTGAAGATATTGTTATGAAATTGCTGTTCGTAGCTCAAACAGGATGGTTTTCTTCTTCAGATTATCCATTAACTTCATCCATAGTTGCTCTAGGTGCGGTAGCAAAACATCAACAAAACACCCACATCGTTTTCTCTTCCGACACTCACCGTATTGATACCGCCTCTGAAATAAAACTTCGGTATACATAAAAAATCGTTTTGAGGATTTTCAAAAAAAAATCTCTTTTTGCCAATATTAAATCTTAAAAACCTTTTTGAGAAGTAGCCCTGCTAGACTTTTCGAGAGAGTAATAGCTTATGAGCTACAGTATGCCGACCAACGGGGACCGTAAATCTTGTCCCAAACCGCCAATACCACAGGGATGAATATTAGAACCCGACCTACCCATCCATTGTTGTTTAGCTGAACTGAAGTATATTTGAAGGAATGAGGAATGAATGGATCGGGTAGATAGCGGGGAGTAGGGTTCTGGAAGAAAAGAGATTAGGAGCCTTCTGGGAAGAGAAAATGCCCAAAATGAAGAGAATGTTTAAAGCAATAGGTGTTGCGAACCAAATTTTAAATTGAAAATCTCACGTAGAAAGAAAAAGGAATAATTTTCTTTCTTTAAGAAAACTACATAAACTTTTATAAATAAATACACTTATTAACTGGAGGGGTAGTACTGAAGCAGGCGGCTCGGTCGATTGCCCACGGAGAAATGGGTGTGGCCCTCGCAGGCCCCGCCCACTGCTGCGCGCGCTTTTCGGCAAAACGCAAATTTTCGAATTCAATTAATCCGTCGTTTTGCCATACTTTGGGTGCCTAAGCCTATTTTTATAAACACTTAGCTCATTGAAAAGAAGTAAAGCACATATTTAACAGAAAATAGGCTTAGGCACCCATTTCGTTTTGCCGAAAAACCTGCGAGGGCCACGCCCACTTCTACGTGGGCAATCGACCGAGCCGCCTGCTTCGGTACTACCACTGACGGGAATTCAGTGTTGATAGTTGAATTAAGCCGTTTGTTATCTGGAGTTCTAGTTTTTCACTTTTGAAGATTGTCATTCTCAATCTTTAAAAAAAACAAAGAAAGTTTGTTTATTGATTTTACGAAACACGAGATCACAGATATTTGGAGCGAAGAAGTGATACGAGGGAACCATAGGAAGTGGGACTTTATAGCATAGCAGTGAATTGGGCTAGGCACCAAATCTGACTTCGTATGAAAACATTTCGAACCAGACATCTCACTTGAACACCTTGATATTCATGGAGTATGCTGTTTTTCTCCATGTCTAAAGGTTCCCATCTCTGCAACGACGAGCGGACCGTAGGTTTGAAGACAGAATATAGTATGAAAGAATGAAGACAATGTGACATTGTATAATCCCAGTGCTGGGAATTTCCCGGGCCGACTCGGGCCGGGGCCAAAAATTTGGGAAATCGGCCCGGCCGGCCTTTTCCCAGCCCTGTGATAACCCCACCAAATGTCTACAATTAATTCTAATAGTAACATGTAAGATTTTTAATTCGCTAGTTACGTTAACTAAATGATTATTTCATAACTGAAGACCTCCCGCTAGAGCCATCTGAAAACATGGGAAAACATGTCTCTCAGAAAACTTTCAAGTAATTCAGTGAAAATATACATATGCCATTGTATCTAAATGCCTATTTGCCACTAAATAAATCATATTTGTGCATATCGCTATATGGGATTTAACGACGGTTGATTTTTTAACGAAGCGTCCCTAAATCTCCAGTACCTTTTCAAACGGGGTTTCTCGCAGAGCTGTTAAACCGGTCCGGTCCGTCCCGGCCTACTTTTTTGCACCTGGGCCGGGCCGGGCCGTGCCGGGATAGGCCGGTTTTCAAGGCTTTTTCTGCAAGCTCCTTGTTTTTCAGGAATTCATAAGCAAATTTTGGGTATTCTGATTTTTTTTTTTGAATTAGCCATTTCTCAGCACAAGGAACTTATTGAAAAATAACAAAACATAATGGTTCCGGGTGAATTCCAACCCGCAACCTGTCGCTCCATAGTAAAGGTTCATCATTTACCTTATTGACTACAGGCGGCTGACTGCCCGGCCCGGCCTAGATTTGTAACCCAGGCCGGCCGGTTTAACAGCTCTGGTTTCTCGTAAACTACAAGCAAATTTGAAAAACTAAAACCATTTTTACTATTTTTGTCAATTAAATACGCAACTATCACGTGAGAATTATTCAATTCTGTATATAAACTTGCTTTTCAGCAGAGTTTGAGTAAGCAAGCTACAGTAACCCGCCATGAGATCCAAATTTTTAAAATGATGTAAAATCCTTAATTTTCATTCAATTTTTTTGTTATTTCTATATTTGTGAATATCTTTTCAAAGTGAATAACATAGAAAAATAAAATGAGCAACAAATTTTTGAGTAGACCGTGCATTTAAAAAAATTGTTTATTCAATAAAAAGTTCTTTAGACAATAAAAATTAACAAAAGTTTAATTGTAAATGGCTAACTAACAACAATATTATGCGCAAGTTAACAAAGTGAACATCTTCTAATTGTTCAGATTTTCAGTTTCGCCATAGCATCGGAAACAGCCAACTGAAATGTGTTTATATAGACATTTCGGTATGGTTGTATAGTCTGTATCAAGAGTTGGGTTTCCAGCGTTGTTATTAGCCCCGGAGAGTGGCGGTGTTAGAGTAAAATGAATATACTTATCAAGAGAAAGCTCCCAATACACCATTGCGAATGTATTTTTGTTCGTGAAGTCCAATGAATGTATTTTTGAAGGAAAAGCTCACAATCCGCTATTTTCCTTTTATTTTAAATAGTACCGATGCATTCCAGCCATTGATATATACTTTACGTTTAGCTAAAACCATCGAGGAAGCGACTATAATTGAGTATTGTTTATATTCTTTGTAAAACTTAAATTTTTTATAATAGGGGACTATAAATGACTATTAAAATATTAATAGATATGAGTAAACATACCATCAACTTGTCTGATTTAAGAGCCTGGGCTATCTTCAAGCGGTGTGACAAGTTCAAGTGAGGAGTCTGACGCTTTCCTAAATTATGAGCTCAGAAAAGTAAAGAATAATATCGGGGCTCGGAATTTCACGGGCCGACCCGGCCCGGGCGGGAGCAGAAAATTTGATCAACGGGCCGGCCCGTCCGGCCTTTTCCCAGCCCAGAATAACATGTTCATACCTTCAATTCTACATAGAAAACTCTCACATACTTGAGCGACACTTGAAATACAGAACGATCAGCCAACTTCCAAAGGAACTCCACGTTACTCTCTAAATTATGGATGCTTAATTTACAAAGACTCATTTTCCGCCAAGTTAGTTTCTATTTCCGAGCCTGCCGCATGCTGCAGGTGAACTTCGCTGCAAGTATATATCTATAAGCTCCGCCCCTTATCGAAAACACAATTAACCTTTAATTTTGTCCCTAAAGATTCGGTAGTATTTGGGCCCTGGCAAACTGAATAATTGACTTTTCTGTAATCACTTTCCGGATTATGGTTACATCAAACATCATCTTTCGAATGATGCGACTTGGATGTCGAATTTCCAAAATCCTCAAAAGGGTTGCCGGTCATCTTCACTGGTTCAGAGACCGCTGCACTAACAATAACATATGCTATACTCTATTGTAAAATTGCCGGAATGCATAAGGATATGTCATTGTTTTGTTATATTTTAATGAAACTCACATTCAGTAGGGGATTTAACAAAATAGGCTTCTATGGTACTTTATTGCACTGATGCAGCCAAGGTAAACCTACCATTAACCGATACTGTAGTAGGGAAAATCATGTGAAGCAGAACTTTAAATTCAGAAGCCTTAATATCATTCAGCTCAATTTCTTCTTTCTTCGACTCTTCAAAGTTTCCGTTGTTAAATAAATTGTTGAGAACGGGTGAGTAGAGGGAGAGAACCTAAAAGTTAGTTATAGTCGACTGATGAATCGTTTGCAGGGGTGTACTATAGAATCTAGAAGGAGCGCGGAAATCCAACGAAAATGTAAAAGGAACCAATATAATTGTGTGCTCGCATTATAATAAATAGACCTTTAGCTGCCAGCGATTCGTCCGTCGACTATAATTTATATTGTTTTAATCGAAGTAGCTCCTGTGTAACAATTAGTCCTCAATAACTTTAGTTTATTAATATTATATTTTATAACATAATTTTACTAAAAAATTGTTCCTTTCTATACATTTTTCTAAACCACAACTTGACTTTTCCACATATGTTTATTTATTTATGGTGCTCGCAACATCGAAAACCCATATATAGTCAGATTCAAAAGTTATGAGGCCGTGTTTGCTGCGTATTTCGTCATTTTAAACACTGCGCCTGTTGGCATTCTACGCGCGCGGTATCAGCAGATTGCAAACTTCCTTTCGCTCGGCCTTACTCAGACAAAATATTGCAACATTCCTACTTATTAACGCGGCCGTATTAGTTTTAAATCCGATTATAGTGATACATTTACTTACCGCCTTGTTAACATAGAACTTCTCTCCTCCAACAGCCAATATCTGATCATTTGTGGGATTATTCTCGGAGAAATCGTAGCCGGCAAATGTAAGCGGACTGAATTATTTAATAACTTAAATTGGGATGCCATGATAAGGATTCTAAGTTTGTGCCTAAAATGCTTTTTAGCGAAGATTTCGGTAAGCAAATTACTATGTGCGGATTCGAGGGTAATAATGGAGTATTGCCTGCGTATTTATGGAATTTTAACACCTCGTCGCAGACAAATAGTACGCACGTACATTCCAAGTATGATTCTGTACTGTGAAGTCGCCACGAGCAGAGGTGGTTATCCGGCCGGCTCGGCCTGGGTTTCAAAATTTCAAGCCGGGCCGGTAAGCAACTCTGGCCACGATCTACCTTATTTTGGTATTGTAAAACTAACCTTGGCTCTGGAATATACCAAGTGAATACAAACTTAATACTGCCAGTAAAGTCACCGTCAAAATCTTTGGATGCAAGCCCATGGTAGTTCGGTTGTTGATCTGCGTCTGTGTGCAGTAAATTTTCTTCACCATCGATTGTGCTATAAAAAACCTGACCGCCCTAAAATGTATAATAGATATTATAGTTTTGCGCTTTGGAGTTATTATATAGTCCGATTTAATACCTAGATTGCAAGCACCTTTTGTAGTTAACGAGCTGCGAAGACAGGCTTACCATATTTTATCCAACAAAATCTTCCTTTTTCCTTTACGAAGCTAGTCATTGCGGCACGTTAACTACAAAGGGCTCCTTATTGTTAGCTGTTAAAACCAAAGGTGGTTATCCGGCTTTTGCTGGCTTTTAATTTTAAGCGATAACTCTGCCAAAAATTAATATTTTTCACTAAATTTGGTTTTAAATTGTAGGTATCTCTATATTCTACAGAACTGAAAAACAATTTACAGATTTTCGAATTCCCTCCCCTAGTTATGCCAAGGCCGGCAAAAGCCGGACCGGGTCGGGTCTGCTGCACTTTACGAAATATCCTGGTTGAAGCAAATTAGGAATGAGTAACTCATCTTTTGAGACTTGTAAATGGAACTAATACCAACAATTTAACATCAAAATTGGAAGAAAATATTAATTTTTGGCAGAGTTATCGATGAAAACCCAAAAGCCGGATAACCGGACCTCTTGTTAAAACGACAGATAATTTAAAAAAGAGGGTTTTTTATAACGGAGAATTATTGTTGTTCAGTAAAAAAGTTAGTACGAACTAATATATACAAGTTATAATCTTAATAAATAAAGTTGTAGTATACTAAAGTTTGAAGTAAACAATTTGATGGAACTACTTCGTTTGGCCCTAAGAATAGTCTTATACGAAATAGCTGGACGAGCTCGAAAGTAAAACAACTTATTTTTAGTTTTGAGATGACTGCTCAGAAGTGATTAGGTTTAAAAGGATCGCTCCGCCCTCAGGCTTAATTATTGGACAAAATAGTTCAGATGCATATTGTAGATGAGGTAACACTAGCGCCTTATAACATTTCGTAAAGTTAGGCACTCAGCAAGAATAGACTCTTAATAACGAATTAACTAAGTGTGTGACATTTTTAATAACATGGTCGAAATGATCTCATTACCTCAGTGGCATCAACATATTCCTGTTTGATCGTGTAGTAGGTGACTATATCAATTGCTTCGAATTGCTCGGATGTGTTGATAAATGTCAATTTCGCCGCGTACTCCACCTCATTCAACTGTCTATAATCGATTGACCTGAATTTATCACATATTTTAGACATAATTCCTTAGTTATAATCGTTTTATTGCCTATTCAATTCTATAGCAGTACATTGTGTCTTTCACGAGTGAAGAGGCCATGTCCTCAGTGGCCGTAGACAGGGCCGGCAATTTAAGAAACGTGCCGGCCCGGGCCGGCCCGTTTCACAAATACAAAAAAAATTAAAAAGTCGTCCAGCCAGGGACAATTTTTATGAGAAAAATCGACCGATTTAGGTTAATATTTTGATAATAGTATTCATAAACATAAATAGGTAAAGATTGTAGCGCTCTTTATTCTTAATGCCGAAAATAGCACTAAAAACTAATTTTTTTGAAAATATCATCTAAAAGGTGTGAAAATTAGACTAGCGCCGGCCGGGCCGGGCTGAGGCCGACTTTTTGGGAATTCGGCCAGGGCCGAAAATTTGAGAAACCGGCCGGCCTTTTCCCACCCCTGGCCGTAGGCCCGTAGTATGGAAACTGCCCAGGCACTCACCCGGGCGTTTCTATACTACTTTCTATACTGATATACTAATTTTATATACTGATTGGACTATAAAAGCAAATGTTCTTACCAATTGGTGGGAAGTCCTTCTGTAACAATATCTCCTCTCGTAATGAACTCTTTCCTAAGGATTAGGGTGCCCTTCATTTTGTATTACCTAAAAGTTCATTTTAGCTATAACTTACGTCACGGATCGCCGCGCCCTGAGAAAACGGGACATAGCAAATTATTATGGGGAAGCTGTGCGTAATGGATTGACTAGACTTGTTGTTTAGATCTTTATTATTATGAGTACACACCAGGTAGCATGGTGGCAACCCGCACAAGTGACTATAACAAAATCAATCGAGGCGGGTGGCCTCTGAGGGTTGTAATATAAAACATGTGAAATAGCTGGAAATAGATAGATAACCTACACACACATAACAACATTTAAATGGTGAAATGTTGATGCTCATGCCCTGTCTTATTCTGCTAAATATATTCTGTAAATTTATATATCATTGGAAAAGCCATAGCTCAATCTATGCAACTGAGATTTTTCGACGTATTTGGTTAAAGTGTTGCAGAGTAAACTGAACTTTAATATTAAAAGCAGAGCTGAGTCCTTTAAAGGCACGGTACACCAAAAAATTTCTTTCCTTGTTTTTTATGTTTTCTGAATCAGGTTGAAAAGTTATTCAAAATAATGTAGATATTAGAAAA
>JAQGAV010004430.1:0-10328 GCA_034691345.1 Phasmarhabditis papillosa | reverse complement strand
AGGTCCTGGCCGGGCTCGAACCGACGACCTTCTGCGTGTAAAGCAGACGTGATAACCACTACACCACAGGACCATGAAAAACGAGTGTTACTAACAGCATTTGAACAGGGCCACACTAGTCTAAAAATTTAATAAAATAGAACAAAACAGAGGTCCTGGCCGGGCTCGAACCGACGACCTTCTGCGTGTAAAGCAGACGTGATAACCACTACACCACAGGACCATGATATAGAAGCGTAATGTTCGCCATTTGTTAGTCCAGTGACTGACTGACCTTTTGGTGTTGCAAGTGTCAATAACCACGAAAACGCCACCTCCACCAGAAATCACAGAAGACAGACGAATTCTTCGCTCCGAACCGGAATTGTCAAGCCTAGAAAGCAGTTTTGACTATTATTCCTTTCTTATTAACTCTTCATTTGAAACGAAAATTGAAATAATAAATCCCGAAGGTGGTTTTATAATAGAAGACAATCATCATAATTGAAATTTACAGAGTTATCTTTATGTAAACATATACCAGTGATATTGTATTGTAATAACCTTGTTTAATTAATATAATAATAATAATAATTATTATTATTATTATAAATACAGACCGCAGCCTGCCCAGCAGGCTAACTCTACTGTATATTAGCTTAAACTCCTTTTTATAGCCAGTTGTTTGTCACTAACCTCAATATTAGTGCTGGATGAGGTATTATGCTATCTTCATTATCCCTAATTACAGTATCACTTCTCTTCATTGCCCATCTTGACTTTGGAGGTTCTTCCGCAGCCTTCTTCTTCTGTAGCGTCTCACTTATCTGTAAGTCTTCTAGGGTTACTGTAGATGAGCGACGCCGTGCTAAAATAAATATAATATAATCAAAAAATGTATAAATTTGAACTAAGATTCGATAGTATCATGATTTATAGTAAATATAGTACTTTCTCAAATCTAAATAAAAAAGCAACAAATTCCTCTAAATAACTGGTTGACAAAACGTTGCTCAAGTTATCTGTCGAACTTATAATTTTGTGTTAGATTTACATTTGGCTCCAAAGAAGTACAATTCGTTATCGGTGGTGCCAACCAATGTATAACCATTGCCACATACAACATGCTATAAATAACTTATTTACATTTTTATTAACTTCTATCTTACCGAACATGACTTGCTTAGAAGTGCCTTTACTGGCTTTAGAGGGCCACAACAGGGTATTGTATCCAAATGACCGAGACCGTGCTCTCCGTGGTCGTTACGGCCGAATATGAATACCTAAATATTGTCTTATACTTACTAGTTAATGGGTGTGGCGGGTGATGTATGTCGCCTATTGGTAAAAGCAGCGGTCTCTGAATCCGTGAGGATCTGAGGCTGTGGGTTCGACTCCCCGAAGATGCAGAAGGCTTGGGAAACCAGTACCTTACTTATCCCATGTTTCGTGAACCAGGACATACATCCCTTTACTAGTTAGTACTTGTTGCTGACCAATACCATTATTAATTTTCATTTCTAGTTTAGTAGCGGTGCTATTAATATTTTGGAAATATTGATTTAGGAAGATGAAATTTCATCAGTTTAGGTGAAATGTGTTGACAGAGAAAATAGTTGTAGGCTTATTACTCTATATTTCACCAGACTTCTTAACGGTCCGTTTGGGGCCCAGACCTGCCGGTAGCGGAATCTGTATTCTCCAAAATCTGTTTTTGCTGCTAGTGACTTTTTATTGTCTGGAGGAAACATAAACCTATATATAGTCTGTTTCAAAAGCCAGACTACATTGCGCCGGCCTCGTACGAGACGCAGTATTGTAAATTTTGCCTTCAAAAGTTCTCTCGCCTGAAGAGAGGAAAGGCATTTTCCGGCCAATTTGTAGGCAAATTTTGCAACACCGCGCATCGTATGTAGTCTGGGTTTTCAAACGGAAAATATTACCTGTCCCGATTGCAGTAGAATTCCACATGTATCTCTGCCAATGTGTACATCTATTACTCTGTCTGGGAAACCTTTTAGTGCTGTTGGTAGCAAAATATTGTCGAATGACTCCTAAAACGAAAACTCATTGAATATTTACATCTTTAATGAATTTCCGGATCTGTTAGAATACATTTTACGTAAACTAGACTCAAATATAGTCGACGGATGAATTGTTTGCAGGGGTTTATGGTAGAATTTAGAAGGAAGTAACCGATATAATTGTGCGCTCCCATTATAATAAATAGACCTTTAGCTGCAAGCTATTCGTCCGACGACTATATATGTATTTATAACAACTTTGACTTTTGATTCCGTCATAAAGTGCACCCTGTTAAGAAGAAAAACTTTTCTTTTTTCAAATAGTTAATAAAGTGTTAAAATTCAGTTAGTGGTCGAGTGAGCCAAACTAATTTAATATAAAATGTGATTTGCACAAAGACAGTTTTCAAGAAAGCTTCAACGAAACTATTTCATGGTAATTGCCTGTGTATTGTCAAAGATTCCACAGAACTAAAGCTATTTGAAACTTAGTTTTGAGTTTCTCATAAAGTCCAGAAATTGTGAATAGGCATTTGAACAATGAGACGGATGTTATATATCAGTTCTAAGTGAAAACGCATAAGCCAACAATTATAAGTGGAGCGTGTTGATTAGGGTGGTACGGTATGGAAAACCAGTAAAACGGTATACCGTTCTAACTATGTATCTCACAGGAGTGAGACGGGCCGGCCCGGGCCGCCGATAGCCAAATTTGGTTACCGTTGTACCGGTAAATTTTCATGGTAAGTTTACCGGTATACCGGTCTACCGGTTATTTGCCAAAGTTTACTAAATCGCCACCCTAGTGTTGATTGTAAGTTGTATATCACCACTCAACACCTATAGATAGTGCTCAACTTAAGGATTAACTTTTCTATGATACATACCGGTTTCTCCTTAGAAAAGAATCCTAATCTTTTTTGTAGATTCAGTTTATTAAACCGATTACTTCCAAATGCATAGATTTGACTGTCTTCTGTAATGAAACATGATGCATCGCAGCTAGCTCTGACAGTAGAGATACGGACTCCCAAAGGAAGATTAACCTAAATAGAAGCAGTTGTAATCATAAGTAATACTACTTCCCATTTTAAAATAGACAAAAAATACAAATATTGTATATTTCTAGATGAATGTTTCTATTTCACTTTTCATTTTCCAGCCACAATCATCCTCCCGAGCCGGGACCCCATTAAGAATTTAATAATTAGATTTTCTTCTTTTTGTATATCTTAAAGTCCTCGGAAATAATAAACCATTCTATTCTATTCTATAAGTTATATAGTCTGTATCGAGTAAGGGTGGTGACATAGTATTCTGTACAGAAGCGGTACAATACCCTTTGGGAGAAGCGTCTATAAATATAGACCCAAGTACTCTAAATACCAGCTTCTCGTCTAAAAGACAACTCTAGCTAATAAATTAGGTTAAATATACTTGGACAGTTATTCTTTAGCACAACTTATTTTAGCAACCTTTACTCCAGGTTCCCTCCAGATTCTTAAAGCTAAGGTCAAAATGAGCTGGATTGGCACGTGTCAGCTGCAGAGTCTGCTCTATTCCGAATAATCTTTCTTACTAACCTGTGTGGGTGTGTACACATCTTCCATACTGCCAGTTCCTAGTCTTCCATTGGCTCCTTTTCCCCATACAAACAGTTCGCCGTCTTCTGTTACTGCCAAAGAGTGCTCCCAACCACAGACTATCTCACTCACATGCACTCTATATAACATCTTTATTAAATATAGTCTGTATAAAGAGCTGGGTTGCCAGAGCAGTATTTTGAAGAGACGTGGTCGACGGAGAATGAGTCATTGATAACATTACTAATTGGAAAGAAAAGTGCTATCTAATGGTTTGAGATAGCACAATGTTTATGTGTACTTTGCTTAGTTTAAGGAGAGGTTTGGGGTGTTAGAAATTGTTAGTTTTTGAAAATAACATTTCTACTAAAGATGTTTAATCTACGCTGGAGCCATGTAGGAATGTGTGACTAACCTTAATAAACTATCAATTAAAGCCGGTCGTAAACAATCTTCATCGGACTTTCCAAGTCCAGCAAGGCGTCTTTGTCCACAACCAAGAAGAGCACCTCGATCACAGCAGATCAAACTAAACATATAGCACTTGAAAATCAATGAAATACCGTAATTTTGCAATTTAAATGAAGGAAATGGGTGTCTCCATCCTTCTTTTTATGGGACTGCCGCCCGCAATAGCTGTTGCACTGCCTCATGCAGTGTGGTCCTGTGGTGTAGTGGTTATCACGTCTGCTTTACACGCAGAAGGTCGTCGGTTCGAGCCGGGCCAGGACCTTTCGTTTTGCAATTTTCCTATTTAATACATACCTGAACGAGTTTCCAATCGCGATGGATTGGACATCTCTTCCTTTTAGGGATTCTACCAGTGTCGGTTGTCGCCTGAAAGAAGTTTTATTTTGGGAGTAGTTAGCGTTATTGTTAAAGGACAATTTATATTTATACGAACTGAATGGTGTTGGAAACCAGGGGCTGTTTTGGGCCATGTTATTATTATTTTGATGTTCTGGACCACAAATTACTAACAATTAGACTGATGTTGCATTACCAATCTAACAAATGCTTACATTAGGTTAAGTTTTTTTATGACTTTGTATAATTTAAATTTTTGACTGGGCATATTTTTGACACATTTTCCCTAGAGCAAGGTTCGTTGTGATTTTTCGTTTGTTTTATGTTTATTATTATTTCTCTTGCTAACTAAATTAATATGATTAGAACGTTTTATATGTACCGAATCATTCGATCACCTAGTCCTAGTTGACCATGATCATTATCTCCCCAGGCCAAAACTTCATTATCTGTTGTGAGAATCATCTGATGGGTCTCACTTACACTTATCTAAATAAAATTGTTGCAATTAGTGGAAAAGGAAAGGTCCTGGTCGGGCTCGAACCGACGACCTTCTGCGTGTAAAGCAGACGTGATAACCACTACACCACAGATCCATGTTCACTTACCATTCTAACGGCTATCCTAGGTGGCAGACCTCCAACTGGTTGTAACTGGATTGTAAAATCATCAAAGGAGTAAAGTGCGGAAGAGAATGATGAGGCTGATCGCAGTGCTGCTCGACGAACCACCGAAATGTTAGGCTGGACCATCTGAAAAGTTTGTAATTTTTCGAAAACGATTGAATATTATATTAGTAAATCATATAGTGGGCTGAGTAATCGCTTGCAGCTAAAGGTCTAAACAATTTGAATTATAGCACAGATTTTCTCTAATTGCTCTAAGACGATCCAATAAATTTGCAGTTCGTACCGTACCCTTGCAAGCGATTAGTCCACCGACTATAGTAATTAGAACTTTCGCAATCCACTAGGATATTTGTACACAAATATCGCATCAAGATTAGTTTATATAAAACTAGTTACCTGTAGGGTTTGTTGTGCTGTTGGTCTTTGCTCCGGTTCCAGCTGAAGCAGTTGGCGGATAACTAGCTTTATCTGAGAGGAGAATGAACCCTTGACAGGAGCGTAAGAACACTAAAGATGGCAAATTCTGAGAGTAGGCTACTTCCAACAAAAAAAAACTGGCAATACACAGACCCATTTTGAAGGAGATTGAAAAATTTTCACAGTTCAAAAGAGTTCTGTTTTCGCCAGCTTTGTTTTCTTGAAGTGCATAGAAAAGCGGATTATGGCATGAATTAAACTGTTTCTACTCAATAATTTTGAAATTTCAGTCAAAATAGTTATAGTCAAAATAGTTATAACAAAACAAGACTACAGTGTTGTTTAAGGTTTCAAAAATAGCTCGTTCTGTGTCAAAATTCAACTTCCATTATATGGTTGGCTGCGCTATTTTTTTGTTTGTTGTCAGAAAAATATTATTGTATTAGTTTTATTTTGTATCATGTCTAGAAAAAGAGAAATACGCATTTGCGGAAGCCTATGTATACCACCGCGCACTAGGGCTTTTGTTTGTTATAGACTATATGTTTCGAGATATTTCTTTTTTCTATAAAACTTTCTTTAAGGGTTCATCAATGAGATTTTGTGTTTGGTTGTTGAACCTTCTGAATCTTATTGTAGAAGGAATTTTTAAAGAAAATAATAACCTACGGCCATTATCTTATTAACTAAAGCTGGTAGATTTTCTCCTTCAAATGCTTTTTGTAGACAGACCATTTCATATAAAATACAGCCAATTGCCCACATATCACTCTTCTCGTTGTACGTTTGACCGGAACACTGTAACATACTTGTAGCCTAACAGATAAACTGTACTATAGTCCTTTTCAAGAGTAGCACTCTGGGGAAAAGCGGTGTTAAATAAAATTCGAATGTATACGCTGACATTTGCATGGCAAAAATGTGGCACGGTGGCAAAATGTCGTGCCAGGTAAACGCCGGTAACATTCTATGTTCACGGCCAAAATTCCGCCCATTCGTCAGGCTAACCCCATTCTACTGCCTGAGTACTTTTGAAGAAGAGTTTCCCAATCAACCTTTTCATTCATGTTTACATAACACCGCTGTCCCCAAAGACACCGCGGTGGGAAGGTAGCGGAATGTTATTCTATATCTATGAATGTATAGAATAGTTATATAATCAGACCTCTCTAAAAGATTTAACAAGAATTGCTAAATCATTCCCAAGTCTATTAAACTACATTAGTTATATTAATTATCCTACCATTTCTGGACTAATATAATAGGGTGTGCCGACAACGGTTCTTGCTCCTTGAACTATTGTCTCACTACCCATAACCTTAGAAATACCAAAGTCTCCTAATTTAACAAAACCATCTTTAGTAAGGAAAACATTGGCTGTTTTTAGATCTCTAAAAAGTCGAAATAAATTAATATATCACCAAAAATATTATAATTGTTAAAACCTCTATAGTTAGATTCAAAAGTAATACGGCCGTGTTAATAAGCAGGAGTATTGCAATGTTGTGTATAAGTAAGGTAGAGCGAAAACAAGTTTGCAATCTGCTGATACCGCGCGCGTAGAATGCCAGCAGGCGCAGTGTTAAAAATAACGAAATACGAAGCATACACGGCCTCATTACTTTTGAATCTCACTATATTTCTATAGCGCTTCCGTTTCCTAAACTTCTTTCGTCACACAACTTCGCTCCAAAAATGTCCTATCTAGTGTTACGTAAAATGAATATCCAATCTATCAATCTTTTTGAAACTGAACATTTTTTTTCCATACTAGAACGTTATATTTTAACAGACTCCGCAGGCAGGCCCGTCTGGAAATTTTTCAACTTTAGCCGGCCCGGCTATTTTAGTTTGTGTTGTAAAACCTATTCCTTATATTCTACTTGAGAAATCTCATATAGTTTAAAAGTCTATTTATTATAAGACGAGCGCACAATTCTATCAGTTGCTTGTACATTTTCTTACAAATTCTACAGTACACCTCCTGCAAGCGATTCATCCGTCGACTTTACCTATGTAGAACACTATTCTGATGTAAATATGCAACTGCAGAGAGTATTTGTATTAATAGATCAGTAACGGTAGACTCTGGTAGAATAGCAGTACAACGAGCAAGGTATTGGGATAGGGTACTGAAAATGAATAGTTATTATTGTTAGGGTTCTTGACCGGTTAAAAAAAATAATGCTGGTCCTTTAGCCTAGTGGTTAGAACAGCGGTTTCTGAATCCGTGAGGATTTGAGGCTGTGGGTTCGACTCCCCGTAGATGCTGAAGGCTTGGAAAACCAGCAGCTTATTTATCCCATGTTTCGTGCCCCCGAAGACTGAATGTTAGAAAGGAGTCGTCTCTGCTCAGAAGATTTCGGACTGAATGGCCGAAGCTCTGCCTCGAATAAATCTACCATTATTGTGGGATACGAGTGATACAGGAAATAAAATACTTTTAACTACTTAACTAAATACTTTAAAATTAACCGGCCCGGCCCGTGGGACAGGGCTATAAAAATGTAGCCAGCCCGGGTTGATTTTGAAATTGTTGTGTCTGACCATGTAGTGTTCATTAATAACCTTGTGGCGACTAAAGGACTCATTCTTGCTGAGCGAATTCGGTTTAAAGAATTATTCAGAGACCCTTTCATATTGTATAGTTATTTTTTTCACATCAAATATAGTCGGCGGTCAAGGCTTATGCAAGGATATACGGTACGAAAGACACTTTGTTGGAGCGCGCGACAACGCGGACTAGTCAATAATGCAATCTACAACACCACATCTAACTTATGTTTTCCAAAACAATTAATTGATATTAGGAAATAAAACTATTTTGCGCATTCCAAATTGAGCACTCAGACCTTTAACTTGCATATCGTTTGGCCGCCGACTATATCTTTGGTTTGGTTTCAGCTTACTAACCCCCCATCAGCATATTCCATTTCTATCATAAGTATTCCATCTTCTTCAAATGAATCATAATAGGATATTATATTAGGATGATCAATACGGGATAGTAAAGTAACCTAAAAACTAAAATCTCAAGAAGTATAGTCTGATTCGATAGTAATAATGGAGTGTTAAAAAAGATTCTCGTTGAAAATGGCTCTGAAAGTATTCGAAAACCGAAAATATACGCAAGCAACACTCCATTATTCATCTTGAATCAGTCAATAGTCGTTCGAAAGTATTTTCAAATTACGATATTTATTGATTTTTAGCGTAGTATTCTAAGGAGTAGCGGTGTTCAATGAAAATGAATAGAAAATCGGTGTGATTGGGATACTTTGCTTTAAAAGTATATCCATTTATAGTCGAAAACCAAAAAAAGACTACAGCAAGCGGTGTTGTTTAAGGTTTTAAAAAAAACTCTCGTTCTGTGGCTAAACTAAACTTCCATTATATGGTTCGCCGCGCAATTTTTGTTTGTTGTGAGAAAAATAATATTGTACTAGTTTTATTTTGTATCATGTCCAGAAAAAGAGAAATACGCAATCGCGGAAGCCTATGTATACCACCGCGCTGTGAGATCTTATGTTTGTTATAAACTATAACACCACTTCTCTCCGTTAAAGTGACCTAGTTTTTGATAAGGACTATGTTAAAACCAACCTCATTTAACGCACACTGTCTCTGTGCACTATCCAAATCATACATATTCATCTCCTTAATTATAACCAACGATCCGTCATCTTTACGCTTGTACAGAACGGCCGAGCCAAAAGCGCCTAAAATGGTAACGTTTACCTGGAAAGCTACAGCATACCATACCTTTTCCCACAGTTTTGATCCGTTCGTATCGGGACCCAGCAGAAGTAGTCATCTCATTTGAACTGGCGGTTTTTGCGCGTATTTTGCTCAAATCGAAATAGACGTCGACTATGCGTCTGAAACAAGTAGCATGACTAAAAACTTAATTTTTATGAAACTATTATAGTCTTATACAAAAGTAAAGACGCGGTGTTAAAAGATTTGAAAACCCAGTTTGCTACCTTTGCCTTCTTTTTTATAAAATACAGAGGACACTGCCTGTTTACTTATGGCCAACCATAGTCAGCGCCGCCAAGAGTAATCATGGGTTGTTGCTTGCGTATTTTTGGAGAATATTGCGTAAATTTTCATTTTTCGAAGATTTACCGAGCCATTTCTCACGGTTCGCCGCGCCCTAAGGAAAGGGGACAAGGCAAATTCAAATGGTGAAACGTTGCGGCTCAATTCCTGGATTATTTACGCAAGAAGTTTATGTTTATTTATGTATAATTAGAAAGGCCATAACTCAATCTGTGCAATTGAGTTTTTTCAAGTGATTTGGTTAAAGCGTACCAGAGAAAAATGAACTTTAATTTAAGAATGAGATCTTAGTCCTTTAACCCCATTGTCTCCGTTAGCGAGCCGTGATTCTAATAGATTCTTTTTCTACACTCCATTATTACTTTTGGCCCTCACTATATATCAAAACTCTTATGAAGGTAGACTAAAACGATTCATCGTATTGCATTAACTTAAAGAAAGTACACGAAACTAATAATATTAAAACCATGAAAATCATTTTAAAGCAATTAATAAAACTATTTAAGGATCGTACTAAATATGATTTATCGTCAGTTACTGTACAGATTAATGAAAGCATGACAAAACCAAAGGTTTCTTGTAGGTCTACATACTAAATTAGAAAACGGAATTACTATAATTGGAAATTTACAATATTTAGAATAAACATAACAGTTCCGCTTGCTTCTGTCCCTATGTCAAAAAACTGGGAATTTCAGATTAAAATGTCCAATCTATGTCCAGGAAACATTCAGAAATTTATAATTTGCTTAAAAACATTGCTAAAGTATCATTATTGAGGAAGTTTCTTACCCGAAGACTTAATGTTAGAAAGGAGCCGTCCAACT
>JAQGAV010004429.1:0-10331 GCA_034691345.1 Phasmarhabditis papillosa | reverse complement strand
ATCACAGGTTGTGAGATCTTAAGTCCGCTGAGTGGTTATTTTCTGCCATTTCGGTTGGTCCGTCCTTGCCAGAGTCAGAGTCAGGTCCAGTATAGAATAGGACAGCATAATAGTTCACTTCAGTTGCTACAATCGGACTTTCTTAAAGGACTGCTTTAAAGGACCACCGGGCAGTCTTTTAATTGCTTTATATGCGAAGAAAATTTGAGCTAAATGTTTGAAATCGTGTCGATTTGATTAAAATTGAGCGAAACCGCCAAGAGAACCAGAGGGGGTTAAACCGGCCGGCCCAACAACAATTACCTACAATTTAATACCCAAAATTCGTAAGAAAATAATAATTGTTGCCAAAGTTATCGATGAAAAACCCCAGGAGGGGCAAAAGCCAGTTAACCACTTCTGACGAGAACTATCGTTTGAACGAAGTCCGATTGCTTGGCAGTTAAGCTGTGATAGTGTACAACTTGAACTTAGAAGGTAGGCGCCTAATAAATAAGTCATTTGTTTATAATAACTTAATAAAAATCGAATTCTTGAAAGACAAATGTATTTATAATAAACGATCAAATTGTGGATCATTCATTTAATTCAGAGCAACATTAAAACTTCAGAAACTCCAAATCTTGTTGAAAATTCAGAAATTTGTGCCCAAATCACTGCGTAACTATAGAACGTACAATAACTTTAAAAACAATAAATGTAAAACATATTTCAAAATAATCTTGTCAGCAAAGTGAATAATCGAATTGTGTTAATAATAATAATGTTTATTTGTTGACACCGCGCTCGCACCAAATCAAGCCTACTGACCACAAGGGGGTTGCCATGGTAGCATGCCGTGTAAGAAACGGGAAAAGGTTATTAGGATGCGAGCAGGCAAGAAAATAAGGAAATACGCAATATGATGATAGGTAAAGGAAATTGTTACTTAAACATAGACAGGAAGCGTGTGTACAAAAATATAGTCTATAACAAATAAAAGACTGCAGAGCGCGGTGGTACACGCAAGCTTCCACAATTGCGTATTTTTCTTTTTTTCTGGATATGATAAAACTAGTACAATATTATTTTTCTGACATCAAACAAAAAAATGCGCATCGAACCATATAATGGAAGTTTAATTTTGCCACAGAACTAGCGATTTTACAAACCTTTCACAACACCGCGCACTGCAGTCTTCTTTTTGTTATAGACTATAGTTGCGTTCGTTCAAAGTACAATCTTTTTACTTTTAACACCGCCTCTCTACAGGACACTGCGCTGTATTACTAGCTTTTGCACCAGACTATAACACCTCAAGGGGGCTGCATAGCATAATGGTTAGTGAGATTCCTTCATGAATCGATATTTGAGGCTTATACTAACCCTAACTTTGGTATAATCAACTATCGCTTGGTTTAATTCAACTTCTTGATTAAGCAACACAGAAGTTGGCTGCCGCATAATTGGGGTTTACATACGTCTATTGCTCCAAAAGTACAATTAGAAGCGAAATGCACAACTATGCAGGACTGTGAAAAAACCGGCCGGCCCGGCCCGGTTCGGGCCGATTTCCCGAAATTCTTCTCCAGATATATTGAGAGCTGGTATGATCCGAGCTTGTCTGGACTCGAAAATCTGAGGCCAGATCAGACCAGCTAATCATCTCTGATTGACTCTACGAATCAGTTTTTTTGCTCTGACATGAGAACTTTATCATTCAAATGCCACAAATTAACAAATGTATTTATAGAAACTTCCGTTTTTTATTTCCAATTTGTTTTTGTTCGTGTGGGGTCTGTTTCAGCACCAATTCTCTCTGGGCGAAGATTTATCATTGAAGGGGCCGATAACTTCGCAATTAGGTCGCCTAACCACAGCCAAACACCGCGTGCGTTCAATAAATCTATTAACTAGGATCTATTTTATTAATTACTTTGAATAAAAATAGATAACTCAATTTGAAGTGTTGCAGTTCACTTTTTCCCCAATAATTGTCTCCCAATAATCGTCAAAACGAGCCTATTTTGGGGTGATTGAGAAAATTATCAGTTATTCTGTTTTTACGGTTTTTTAACTTTTGTGTTTTTTAAAATATTTAATACAAATAACAATGACTTTAATTATATATTTTAATTTTATTGTTTTTATACTTTCAGTTAGTTTATCAGTTGGGTAGAATAGTTTTGTTGCTGTTAGCATTTGGTTACATCTAATTGATATAGCGCGCATTGGCAATTCTCGATATTTATAAAAGCAAGAGTAATATAAATGCCAGTACGTTTTAATATCTAGACTACAAGCGCTGTTTGTAGTTAACATGCCATAATCATGAGCCTACTAAAAGAAGAAAAATATGTTTAGAAATTGTCCGAGTAAAATTTCACTTTTGAATGTAATGCCCGTCAGGGCTGGGAAAATGGCGGCGGCCTGTTTATCAAATTTTCGGCCCCGACCCGGGCCGACCCGTGAGCCCTGCTGCCTGTGATCGCGGCACGTTAACAACAAACAGTGCTTGCAGTCTAGGCATTAAAACGAACTATAATTAAACTTTTTTAAACTTTGCTGTTCTTTTCGTAATGTTTTCCTGAATGTTTCAACGATATTTAGTTTAGACTTTGTTTTATTGTACTAGCCGTCTAGCCATTCGTGACTTCCTTATTATGTTTAGAACCAATTAAACCTCTAAATACACTTTTAAACTGCTTAATATCTTCATAACAAACTAATTATTAGCAATCTATCGATACAAACCCCATCAAATTATATCAAATGCCACAAAAAATAGTTGTTTTAACAAGTTTTGGCATTTGCAGATGTACCCGTCTAACAATCTGTGGGGTTAGGAGATCAATTGTTCTGATATAACTTTGACCTATTCTAGATTTGAGAATAATCAAGAATATCTTTCTGAATTCGGGATTTCGAAAAAAGGCGGCAGGCCCTAGTCTATTTCACACTTTTGGCTGATATTGTTCGCAAATGTTAGTTTTCAGTGCTATTTGTCGGCATTAACCATAAAGAGTGCAATAATCTTTACATATTGATGTTTTTGGATATTATTTATCAGAATATTCACGTAAGGAAGTCATGTTGTTCACAAAAATTAAACTTGCGCGGTCCGATTATTTAAATTTTCGGGCCCGACCCGGCTCGGCCGGCACGTGAAATTCCCAGCCTTGGTAACATACTTGTACCCTTAAACTAACGTTAACAAACACTTGGCCACTGAAAGTCAGGGATGCGAAGGGGCCATTCCAGGCCGAAAGTGATTTTAGAACAGCAGTCATATGTTAAAACAGTCTGTCTTCAATCCTTTGGTTATGAATTTCTGCCCATCACTGGAATATACCATTTCTACTAAATCCCAAAAGAGTGTTTCTAATTTCTTATGTAGAATACTTTTCTTTTCCTTTCATTACGTATATTTGTACTGTTTGCAATGTGAAGAGTAACATAAACATTCGTGTATCTTATCTTATAAAACAAATATTAACAGTAACGATAAAAAGATTACGACCAACTTGTACATAACTCACAATGTATCGCTAGCATCTAGCAGATACAATGCTTCGCTACTTCGATTCCCCGAAAGTAGGTGTACTTATTTACCTCTCAACCGGCATTTGTAACAAAATTTTTTTGATAACGGCCCAGTAGGCTGCACTGTTCCAATTAATTGGAAAATGAGCCGGCTCGCCTTCATCAGTTGTGTACAGATAGTTGTCAATTGCAACTGTTTTGCAGTCTATTGTTGATCTATCTTTTTGTAGTGTTTGAATAGACTGATCGCTTACAAGTACACTCTGCAGCTCCGGGCTAAACTCTATTTATAAAGATCACATTTTTAGCAGAATGATCAGTTAACCTGACTATCCTCACTATCCTGCGTAACTGCCAGACAAATGTACAGATTTGCTATGACCTTCTATCCTTCTATCAAGTTTTGGTATAGTTTTGTTCATCGACCGATTTTACATTCATTTTTATAACACTGGGGGGCCCCGCTTGTGGTACCGCGCTGGAAACCTAGGTCTTGAGATAGACTATAGCATTCGCATGCTTTTTTCAACCGATTTGACTCAAATTTGGTATGAGGGTAGACACTGGGGCATAAATACGATTCTCAAAACTTGATACGGAAATATTGATTCTAAGCGGATCTATGATCCTTAATAATTAAGGATCATAGAGATTAAGGCTTAATTCCGGATTATTCTGCGGATCAACCTAAGACTGAAACCCCAGTAATACGTTACATATAGTCCGTTTTAAAACCTAGACAGCAAGCGCCGTTTAAAGTTAACGTTCCACAATATTTTTTCCGAGTAAAATTGCTCTTTCCCCTATAAAGCCGGTTATAGCGGCACGTTAACTACAAACGGCGCTTGCAGTCTAGGTTTTAAAACAGACTATATTTAGCTGTATATTTTGATATAAAACAATCTGATCTATTCGAATCTCATGATCAATTGTCAATTCTTTACAGAACATTTGAGCTCTCTACATCTAAAATGACTGTTCTGACCAATAAATTAGCCAGTTTTGTCAAGATTAGGTCAATTTCTCAACCAAACAGCATTTATTTTGGTTTCAAAAACTATAAAAGGGGTTTCTGTGAGGTTCAGTATTAAATTTTTCGGATTTGCTCATGATCACTAGCTTAGTGGTATGATTTTCGTATAGTTACTAACTTTTCTTTAAGTTTTTGTAAAAATAGACTGAAACAGTTCAAAACAATCATCGTAACCATAAGATAAATGTGAGTTGGGAGAATATATATTCTAAAAACTATACTTAGAATGCACCGAACTAAATACATGTATAATAGTTTTATGAAACCAAGGAATTGGTCGGCCCGTCTAGGCTTTGTTTTTAGCAAGTTTGGTGGGCCGGGTCTTTCCACCTCAGTGGCCGTAGCATAGAAACGCCCGGGTGAGTGCCCGGGCAGTTGAGAATTGTTGCCCGGGGAGGCTAAAAACTACCCCGGGCGTTTCTATACTACGGCAACAGTATATAACATTCCGTTGATTTTTTAAATACTCTCCGAATACAATTTTAGTCAAGAGAAAACAACATTACTACTTTTACTTTTTGGATTTGTTCATTTTTTGTTGTTGACGTAATTTTATATATTGCTCTTTTTATTTTTGTTTTGCGGCCATAACATGTGGGTATAGGATAACATAGAGCAGTACTCTTACACCCAAAATACGGATTATACAAAACAGAATACAATTGTTCGCTTTTATTTTTTTGAAGTAAAATTTATTTTATTTATAATTTTATAAAATTGACTAAATAGTAGAAAGTTAACAATGGTTGGAAAAAGCTTTCCAGATTATTAGGTTTTCTTCTCAACTTTAGCTTACTCCCGGAGTTCCGCCGGCTCCTGGTCCAACTGTGGCGTGGGGAACCCACTCGCGTTCCAATTCACGAGGTTTTTGTCGAAAGTTGTTAGCTCCGGGAGAGCTTCAGTTCCCAATTCCCTTTCGAAAAGTGAAAACCAAAATCCACCACCCCACCACTACTGACCATGTAGTCTGTTTTGAGATTGTGTACCATATTAGAATAAATGTCTTCGTTTTGTTCGACCATTTATCAGGCAAACTAAAGCAAACTCTGTTATTTTTAAAAAAAACGGTGAATTCACTACCGTATGGCTACTGCGAACAGTAAAGCCCCTCCCTTAGCGTGCGGAGGAGGGCTCCCGCGAGGGTGTCCGACGACGAACAATAAAACACAATGAAAAGAACAATTTTTCGAAAAATAGAGTTTGCCTGATAGATGGCCGTTTTGTTCTGATAGTTAGTTCATTTCTGAAACGATCAACATCTTACAATTGTTTTCTGACCGATAATCTCATCCCGTTTTGGTCAATTTCCTTCCTTGTGTCCCCCATTAGCCTCAATAAGGGTTATCGGCCTCCCATAGGCCTGACAACCTAGTTATTCAATTTTTTTGATAAAGTTGGTTAATTTGAATTACAAAATGTAATGCAACTGAGTTTAGTGGTTTCTCAAATATCATAGTTGAAGCAAAGGCCAACTGACTTTCAATTCATTTATATTTAACATTGCTTCCTCATACGATATTGCACTGATATTTAGCCAATAACAAAAAAAATAACTCAGAGCGCGGTGTTATATATAGGTTTCCGCAATTGCGTATTTGTCCTTTTCGGGACATGATACGAAATAAAACTAGTACAATAATATTTTTCTCACAAAAACAAACAATTGTGCATCGAATTATGTAATAGAAGTATAATTTTGCCACAGAACCAGCGATTTTGCAAACCTTAAACTACACCGCTCACTGCAGTCTTTTTTGTTATAGACTATATTTCTACGGGTCTCCTACAATTTCCAACTGAACATTTTGCAATTGCCTTCAAAAAGCTTCCGTTTTTGACTTGGCTCTGTTTTCTGGACTTACCTAGGAGTGCATTCTAAAACCCAAAGTAGCCTCAACCCCTTGAATACTGTGTCCCACCTCCTTTGTAACTTCTTTCTTGGAAGCGCGGTCTATTCGACCTTGACTTATCATAAACTTGCATCTTTATGCATGAAAAACACTATTAGCAGGAGACTGAAGACGCTTTGTTCGACCGTCCCCTTAACTTGTTTTGCTATAGGCCAGTAACATTTGAGGTAACGTGTGAGAACCCCCGCGTTGCAACAGTTTTCATCTAGGGCAGGGTACGGGCTACCACGGTCCGGATGATATTTTCAACACCCGACCCGGCCGCTTGATAGGCAAAGTTTCAGTATTCTTCGAAGTTTTATTCTTTGAAGAATGTTTTAGTTACAATTCAGTTACTTGATAACACACTACGTTTATATTTAACATTTATCTAGTCATATATAGTAAGTAAGCTATAACAGTTGTGCTTATTCTAGGCCTTTGAAGGTATTGTAACCGTAACTCTGAGCTGGTTACCGGCCCGGTCTGAAATTCTGAAACCCAGGCCGGGTCCGGGCAGATAACCATCTCTAGGGGTACACAGAGCTGGTTACAGGCCCGGCCTAAACCCGGCCTAACCCGGCCCGGCCGGATAACCACCTATGAGCAGTAACTATATAATATAGTCTATCTCAAGACCTAGGTTTCCAGAGCGGTATCACGAGCGGGCGGTGTGTTATAAAAAATGAATGTACATGTGAAGAAAACGCACCACGTTGACGGATTTTACATACATTTTTATGACACTGCGCCCCGCTCGCGATACCGCGCTGGAAACCTAGGTCTTGAGATGGATTATATATGTAAGCTCGAATTACTAAACTTGTATCAGTTTACATCTTTTGTAGTTATGCTTATTTTGGAGGCCTCCTCTTCTTCTAGGATGCAACTCTATTATCCGTTGTAATTGCTAGCTTTCCAGCGCGGTATCATGGAGAGCCGTTGTTATAGTCTGATTCGAGAGTAATAGTGGAGTGTTAAAGAAGAATCTCATTGAAAATGACTCAAAGTATTCGAAAACCGAAAATATACACAAAACAAAATTTTCTTTAAATACGTAAGTAACACTCCATTATTCATCTTGAATCAGAAGTTATGCTTGATCCATCTATGAAATAAACTTACTTGGAATTTCCACCCAACCATTCATTATTATTGTTTACGTGACTGTTTAAATTTGCATCATCTTCCACTAATCGTTGTAAACATACATTTCTCTTACAAAGTTATCTTTTCTTTCAAAAGTTAGTCAAACTACTTGGTCAAGTGGATTTGTAGTTAGAGCTCTATCTTCTCATAACACATGTGTGACGTAGTGCGGGGCAAGCAAATACTAGCACTTAACTGTACCTACAGGACCACCCAGACATAAAATGATACACAGGAAGTATTCTGCAGAGTTAGTATCGTTTTTTAAGCGTTTTATTTCCTGTAACTACACATATCACACAGTAACGGTAGATTTTCCTTTGGAGCCAAACAGTGGTCCAGGGAACATTTTCCCTTCACTCCCGAGTCCAACCTTTCAAAAATCCAAAAGTCACCCCCCCCCCCCCCGCTCTCCCACTTTGTAGCTGGACCATCAGACATATCTTCGAGTTTAGCAGGTTTTGGAATTTGACGGGCCGACCAGGGCCGAAAATTTGAGAAACGGGCCGGCCTTTTCCCAGCCCTGAAGTTGAGCACCCTGTAGTTAGATTTCTGCGCAATAGTCTTCTTCAGGGGCCCCTAATTTTAAAATTTCGGCCCGGGCTTTTTGGCTGCCCGAGCAGTTGAGAATTGTTTCCCGGGCATGTTAAACTTACCCGGGCGTTTCTATACTACGGCCACTGGCCTTGCATTGCCCATTTCTGACAATCAGGACCCAATTTCAAGATTAGGGGTGTTCACGAGACTGCTCGTAGTAACTTTCGAGGTGCCCGGATCGTCTAAACTCCGCCCCCTGACCAAGCTCGTTCTTTGCATTTTCTGTATTTCCATGAGATTAACCTTTGTTCTCACGTTTCCCGGTGTGACGCGTTCTTACTAGACAAATAGTCTTTTTCACAACTTTTTGTGACCACTCGAGCGTCGTCTTTGAATGGGGATTATATTTCGAACATTGAAAGAAACCGTCATAGATCTTGACGTAAATATATAAAACTTTGAACTTTTGAGCAATCTCAAGAGTTTTTGAGTGAAACTTTTGATATCCGAGTTGTTGACTCAGGTTCAGTCAGATTCAAAAGTAAAACCGCCGTGTAGGCTGCGTATTTTGTCATTTTTAACACTGCGCCTGCTGGTATTCTACGCCGCGATATCAGCAGATTGCAAACTTGCTGTCGCAATGCCTTACTCAGACAAAATATTGCAACACTCCTGCAACACAATTTCATTAACACGCCCCTATTACTTTTGAATCCGACTATAGAATCAAATTGTTTACAGTCGTCAATGACTTAGTAACTGTTATCCACCAATGTTTTTGTTAGTTGCTATAGCTCATACATTGTGCCTAGATGGTCGTGTTTTTAAAGTAGCTGCTTTCATTTCCAATTTTGGACACCGCTCCCACTGGCAGTTTACGCGCGCAGAACATGCCGACTGCAAGTTTGCCTTTATTTTGCTTCTCTCATACGGTAATTTATTTTTACGTCCGCGCAATATTTATTTTTACTCACAAGCCTATAACTTTCATTATAGCACGGAACTATCATACGCAACAAAATCAGTAATCTTTCAATGTTATACTTCAATCCCTGTTTCTCTTAAAAGGCTGCTTGGGAGCCGCAGGGAATGTACCCACGGGACGGAACCTGCGGCTATATACCCGCGAGTAAGCTGGATAAGTTAAGCAGGTCGTCAACCAATTCTGCTCTTCGTGACCCCCTCCCCAATTCTCGCCTCGGTCAGGCGAACCCACACCTTCTAGTTTGTAACTTTTGTTTTCTTTTCTAACTAATTCAAATTACTTAAAACATATTTGTTAATTGCTCTAAAGAACACTATAACAATGCCCGAACCCTTTCTTTTAGTTTTTCATCCGATCTAGGCGATTCAACCGTGACCAATACTCCTTAATAATCATTTATCATCATTGTATGACCGGAACCTTCTTCTCAAAGGAAATTAAGGGTCTGTGGTCAGTTTTATGGTTTCATGAACCTATGCGCGTTGTTTTAGTATAGTCTATATCAAGAGTTAGGTTTCCAGCGCTGTATTCTGGAGAGAGGCGGCATCTTAAATAAAAAATGGAGGTACTTTTGAAAAAGGCTCCAATCCACCGATTTTCCTTTCATTTGTATTTATCACCGTTGTTTCTCAAGACACTACGCTGGGAACCTCTGGCCGTAGTGTAGAAACGCCCGGGCAGTTTTTAACTGCTCGAGCAGTTGAGAATTGTGGCCGGGCAGGCTAAAAACTGCCCGGGCACCCAACCGGGCGTTTCTATACTCGGCCACCGGCTCCTGTTGCAGATGGTACTTTAATTAAGCAAGGTAACAATAATTCTGAAAACTAATTATGTTCAAGACATCAGTGGAAATTACTGCTTTACATTTCCTGCTCGATTATAACTTTCGCTCCTGGTAACTACAACTTTGGCTGTAAAGCATTCGCAGATTGCTCGCATTCTACTGGCAAAATAGGCTCATACAAGAAGAGATTTCTTAACACAGCCTCTTTACTCTTGAAACCGACTATAGTTGATTATTGAAATCTCTTCCCATGATGCTACGTAGCGCGATGCTCGCACTAATATTTCCTCATACGATCGTTTGAGCGTTTAATATGTTTGCCAACCTTATCGTTGTTAGTTACTATTTTTATATAGTATATATATAGTCAGATTCAAAAGTAATAAATTTTGAGAAGGACAAAACGAACAACAAATTGTTAATATTGAAGTA
>JAQGAV010004428.1:0-10331 GCA_034691345.1 Phasmarhabditis papillosa | reverse complement strand
TGAGCTCTGTAAGAACAGTTATCCACTAAAGCTCGAAAAAGCTCGTTTTTGAAAACGAGCCCAAACGCCCAACTCTAATATGTACCAATATATTTATTTATATATTTAGAAAAATTGTTTTGCCAATATTTTAAAATATACTTATATACCTTTAATTCAGTCGCCTTTCGTTTTCTTGGTTGTTTTTCTACCAGAGTGGACCAGACTCCAAGACATTCGTCTTCGTCACTTTCTTCTTTGAGAATTTTCAGCATCTGAATCAACTGAGTGTATAAAACTATTCATTTATTAAAATTAATGTATTAAATAATTAGTACATTTACTTACCTGCGTAGTAGAACCATTGTTCGGTTTATCTTCGTGGACTTCATTGTTTGATTGGGTATTGGAATCCGGAATTTCTTGTTTCGTAGATGAGTTAAATTCGGTGGTATGATTCTCCCCCATCACTTTTTCACAATTCTAAAATCGAAATGGTATTTAATAATATACTAAAATTTTAAAGAAGTAATAGCTTGTACAATAAAGAAACTCAAAAGTTCTATTATTTACCGTAGCATTAATTGCCCTCTCCTTTCTAATTTGTGTTTCTCTCAGAGTAGACCAGACTCCAAGGCAGTCTTCCTCTTCACTTTCTTCTTTGATGATGTTAGGTGTTTTATTCGACTAAACATATAATTTGAGAATGTTTTTCTGTCAATTTGAAGCACTGGTCGGAGTTCTCAAACAAGAGTTCTCAAACAAAGTAGGCGACTCGGCCCGTCTCGGCCAGTGGAGCTCGCTCAATTTTGGTACTCCGTAGTGACATATTTTCGTACTTACTGTTGATATAGAACAGTTTGTATCTTCGTGAACATTCTGTTTAGATTGTAACTTATGATCATAGTTTTCTTTGTCAATCGGAGATCTAGTTTCGATAGAGGAAGGGTAATTCCACCGATTTTCCATTTTGTCAGAATCCTATAAAATCAAAGGCTTTCTGGGGAAAATGAAGGACATTTTTCTTTAATTTGTTGCCGTTAGGTGATGTTTTGAATCACGGTTTCATTCAGAGTAGAATACAAGTTGGCTAATCCCATATCAAAAATATTTACCAGCGTTGATTATACAAACTTACTTTCTCAATTAAAATATCGTCACGGCTCCTCTTGGTTCCTCTCGATTTTGAAACTGAACCATCATGGCTTAGACTAGCGGATGCACCACACTAAATGTTTCAAAATAGTTCAGATAGGGTATGCTTCTCAGACACTCAGCCGCGAGTGTCCTGCTGGTTCGTCACTATCGCGCAGATCGCATAAAGGGTGCGAACAGGTCGCGAAGAACTCGCGAGCGTTTCGACCTCAGTGCTCTTTATTGGCGTCCTTATAGCGATAAATTGTCGACGAACTCGCTAAGGACAGCGAGATCAGTGCTACTTCGCTGCGATCTCGCCGACAATTCTCGGCGACCTCGAAGCCAATATTTTACCTTTCGCGACTATCCTGACGAACCAGCAGGACACTTGCGGCTGAGTTTCTGAATTATGCTGAAGCAGAGGTTGTTATCCAGCCGGCCCGGCCCAACCCGGCCTGAATTTCAAAATTTCAGGCCTGACCGGTAACAACCTCTGTGCTGAAGTAGTCCGGGAGAAGGTATACTGTGAATGCGAAATACGTTTTGTAATAAAATAGATAGTATCAAACCATTGTAACCAAAATTATTTGATACACTTACAGCTTCTGGTTCAGGTTCCATTTTTCTTTTGTTTGAATTTTTCGATTTCCCCAAACTAGCCCAAGCTTCCAGTCGTTTATTGGTTGCTGCCAGTATATCTGGAGCGGCGCCATCAAACTAAATGTTACAACTTGCACCATTCACGTTTTTGTTCTTTAAGTAATAGTTTCACGGAAGAATTATTGAACATAATGTACTCAATCACTTACTTGATCGGTTTAGGAATAGCGTGGGCGCCAACTTTGGACTTTGCAGAACTTGTTTGAAGTATTTTTTAAAACTTTAGTTAAGGAGATACTTACAGGCTTATTTTAAAAAGTTACTAAGGCTACCTGTTTACTCTTTGAAACAGACGTAATCGTACTTACTTCTGTGACGTCGGTTGTAAAATTAGGGTTGGATGAGATAGGCGCCTGGGAGACTGATGCATCATATGAAATCTAAAAGTTATGTATTAAGTTTTTTGTGCCTTTTGGGCGTAAGCAAAGTTTTTTGGTGCACGCTACTACCACTAAATGTTTTATTTCGTCGTATCAGAATATCGTTGAACAACACCAAAGTGAAGTATTCAAGTATCAAGAAATCACCTTCTGCTTAGTTACATGAAATTCTGCCCGTGCGTTTAATTTGACCTCCTCATTATCCAGCAACTTATTGTTTTCTGAAATAAACAAGTCAATGCTTTCAAAGACTTAAATTAAAGAAATTTCAGGCTTTTTTCAGAAAAAGAAAAAGAAAAATTAAACAATAGTTGCGGTCTGAACTGAAATTCAAAGCGACTTATTGACAATCTTATATCAAATATTCATATTCTTTGCTCATTTAACCAAAGATACTAACTTTCAGTTATTGTTGCATTTTTTGGTGTAGCTTCGTTTGAATGTTTAAATCTTTCATGCAAACTTCGACTTCCTGCATTACAATGAAGACTGCCACAGTACCGACACTGATACTTTCCATTGTCTGAAATGAGAATGATTTCGAGGCGGGTGTCAGCCTCAGCCAGACCCTCCAGTGGGCCCGACCGGGCCCGGGCCTTGGGAAAAGTTGGCGGCCCGGGCCCGAGCGGGCCCAGGTTGGAGCTTTTGAACTATGATTTCAAATACTATTAGAAACCTTTGCTTGTAGTTAGATATTAATTTGATGATGCGGAAAACTTGGAGTTACAACTATAAAAGTATTGACTTTACCAAACCCCTTTCCCGGTTAAGTAAAGCATTCGATATAAGAAAAATCAAGCAGGATAGAGATTACATAGACAACAGACACTAGATAATAATAATGAAACATACCAGTTCTAAGAGATTTGCTATCCCGTTTATATTCATCTGGGTGCTTGTTGGTCTTATGTGTCCACTTTGCATGTCTGTCTGGAAATGATGCAGGACAGTAGTCGCAAATATGTTGCTTTTCTGAAAAATACACATACATTCAGAATATTTGTTTGTAATTTTACTTCTACTGGGATACCGTTCATTGGCACTCCCAGAAATAAGAGGGGTCAAAAATAGCACTATTTACAACTTAAATGTATTTTGTTAAAAAATGGTTACTCAGTATGATAATCAATTAATCGCAATTGGTTTTTACATAAATATAACATAGAATGACTATGCATATAAGATGCATACCACCTGGATTATGAGAACCGACAGCGTTGAAAACCCACCGCAAAGTTCTACGGTCCCCGAAGATTTCCTCTTTGAAACATTTGACTCACCAGATGTCTGAAAAACACACATTGGTAACAACTCTCTTACAGGTGTTCTGGTACGACAATATCCTTACTTTCAGGCGTTTCACAAGAATGTTTCAAAAATTAGTAGACCTACCTGTATGATCTCCCTCACAGACGCGATTGTACTTTCTTCTGTAACTCCGATCGGAGTGTTCGGTTGGGATGCGGATGAATTAGAAGAAATCTAAGCATTATGTACTGAGTAGTATAGTATGTATACCAACAAGTACTATGCCTCTTGTCTCTCACTCTCTAACCCCCGGCTGCCTTCCTAAGGAAAGGCAGTCTAGTCCCATGCTGTCCGAGCGGTCACACGCCTGTGAGCATCTGCGCTCAGTACCAGTCCCGCTTCTCTCTATACTCTTATGTAAAGTTAAATATTTTCACGCTAGACCCGTAAGTAATAAATATAAGTCTAATATTCCTGACTTTACTACTTAACAATGCTATATAGATCAAAAATAGTATAGTAGTTGGGTTTTCGCAAGAAGCCGGGCAACTAAATGTTTCACTTGGTCGTAAGTGATAATATGTGAGAAGCACAACAGTCGTTTACGATAGAAGTATTACCTTATCGAGTAAAAATACCTGATGCTTAATTGTTTCAACTTCTGGACCTATGTTAAATTTGACCCCCATGTTTTCTAGCGATATATTGTTCTCTGAAAAAAATTCAATGATTTTGAAGACTTAATTTCAAAATAACAGTTTGGTAATCCAATTTCAAACATGATTTCCGTTTTTGTGACCAAATTATATTAAGATAGGCATGAATTTATCTAAGAAGAAATATGCTTACTTCCAGTTTGTGTTCCTGTTTTTGGCATAATTTCATTTGCATGCTTGAATCTTTCATGAATAGTTCGACTTCCCGGGTTAGAATAAGAGCTTTTACAGTATCGACACTGATACATTCCATTAACTGAAATAACAAAAATGAATAGATGGAACATTTACTGCTGGTTGAGAAGACAGGGTGATTTCGAACTGTGATCTCAAATCCAAGCGGATACCTCTGGTCGTTGTTCAAACGAATGTGAAGACGTGGGACTCAATCTATGAATTACAGCTACTAGATTTTTTTGCGCGAGACCCGTTTTCCGACTATGTTATGCCCTGGACATCACGAATTATAGAGAGTAGGCACAGAGCCCAACTGTTCAATAAACATACCAGTTCTTAGGGACTTGCTATCCCGTTCATATTCTTCTGGGTGCATGTTGACCTTATGTTCCCACTTAGCACGTTTGTGTTGAAATATTGCAGGACAGTAGTCACAAAGGTATTCATTTTCTGAAAAATTAACATATACGTTTCCATTTGCTTTACTTACTCGTAGCAATTTTTGTTGTCCCGGAAGATGTCTTCTTTGAAACATTTGGTTCCACAGATTTCTGAAAACACACATTTTTAACGATTCGTACAGGTAATATGTCACGTACACCCGGAGACTGAATGTTAGAAAGGAGCCGTCTCTCCTCAGAAGATTCCGGAATGAATGGCCGAAACCATGCCTCAAAGAAATCTACTATTATTGTGATACGAGTGATACCGGAAATAAAATACTTTTTTAATACAGCTATTTTGGTAGAAATAACGTCTCGCAGCGGATAACATTTGTAACTTAGAAAATCATTTTCCGCGGACAATGGCTTCTGTTTCACAGTTTTTTGCATACCTCCTGTTGTTCCATTGAGATATAAGGATAATCATTCAGATCAACTTTCAATGGCCTAGTTAGAGTACCGTGTTTGAAGATTTTCTCTCCACTCGACCATATCGGTCCTCCTGAAAGGGATATGTTGGTTATCCGGCAGGGCCGGGCCGATAACCAGCCCTGGATTTCAGAAAACTTAAAAGCTACTCCAAAGTTTCAAAGCAAACAATGACTTATGCGATATGGCGCAGTTAAAACATTCGAACAATAGAACCATCTTAATATATTTTCCTCTTTAATCTAGCACTGATCCCCGAAATGCATTGCCTACCTATCTCCACGTTGTTATCATGTGTACTCATCTTGTGTTTATGCTTGGCAAATTTAGTAGAGAACCTCTGTGGGCAGAACTCGCAAACATACTCCTTTTCTATAAAAAAAGTTATCCATATTTGAGTTGTTCCTGTATTTCAAGAGCTACATTATACAAATAAAGGTAAAACTAAGTTAAATGTATGTTATAAACTGTGTTTGGGAAATCAGGCCGGGCCGGGCAGGGCCGAAAATTTGAGAAACGGGCCGGCCCGGCCGCCCTTTTCGCAGCCCTGATTTAACTTACCGTGAGTTAGATTTGTCTCAACAGGAGATGACGGATGCTTGGGCAAGCTTGCAGACGAGGCTAAAAGAAAACGGGAAATTTCCAGGGTTATTATGAATACAAAGAAGACTATATTTTTAATAAAGCATAAATATATATAGTCCATAACAAAAAAAAAGACTGCAATGCGTGGTGTTGCGTAAGGTTTGTAAAATCGCTCGTTCTGTGGCAAAATTGGAAAACCATTTAAGGGTTCGATGAGCAATTTTTTGTTTGATATTAGGAAATTATTATTAGCTGTCTGCGATATTAGCACCGTTTAGAATGAATCTAGAATGAGGCTCACCGTTTTTGCTTGAATTCATTTCTTGCTTCTTTTTTAGTTTTCTATTTTCTAAAAAGATAGTCCTATCTCTTCGATATTCTTCTTTATGTTCTCTAATATTGTGTTCATATTTCGCAAATCGATGGGGAAACTTCTTTGAGCAGTAATCACAAATATATTCTTTCTCTGGAATTCATAGAGCAAGGTGACAGAAAATACGGTCAATCTGTCTTGAGGACGCGAATTTCAGGCTTGATTTGATAAATATGCCCCGTATTAAGTTTTCAACATAAAATCTAAATTTACGAAGAAAATTGTATGTTTAGTTTGGAGTAGCTTTTCTGAGGAGTCAGCTTCGATTTGATTAAAATTTGCTTCGATTTGAGAATTTATCACAGATTGTGGCGATACTGTGACTCTTGCAAAAGAAAAAAGTCAACCCAAATACAAGATAGTTCACTGTAGAGTTGGCCAGATCAACCCGAAAAAACGAACCCCAGGTTGAAATTATGGTTTGAGCCCGAAAACCCGAAAACCGTTTTTGCACCAACCCGTTTCAACCCGAAACCGGGTTTGGCTACAACGGTTTGAAACGCCCCACTCTAGTTCACTGTTTAAACTTTGAAACATTTGCGACTGAAGAAAATATTGATCGAAATGACTTACTATTTTGCGGCTTGTTTTCTCTATCAGTTCTATATGCAATTTCATGTTCTTTTATATTGTGCTCATATTTGGCAAAACGATTCACAAATGTTGCAGGACAGTAATCACAATTATATTCCTTTTCTGTTATGCCTAAAATTCACTTTTATATATAGTTGTTGATATTTAAAACAAGAAAGTAATTTTTTTAAATGGTCAGTGGCAAAAGAAGAAAGCGAACGTTGCAATAGACGCTAGAAAAATCATCAAGCTTTAGTGTAATGTTCATATTGAATCAAATATTATAGCGAACAATGTTATAGTCTGTAGCAAGAAAAAGGCTGAAAGGTGCGGTGTTATAAAGGCTTTCAGAAATTGCTCAATTTTCATCGAAAGTAGATGTTCTTGGTATGATTGTTTATTGCCTGCTACTAGAAAAATATCATGGCTTCTTTTTGCGATGGTTGATTTCATAAAACTCATATACGTAATTGCGAAAGCCCTTGTTTAACACCGCACCTTGCAACCTTTTTCTTGTTACAGACTATATGAAGCCCAAAGTAATATATCCTTATAGTGTCTAGCGTTGCAGTTTGTTCAATACCTGTTCTTCCACTTCGTGCTTTTTTCTTTTTATGAGCTGCCTTCTTGTGCATGTATTTGTCGTCTTGACTTCGAAATGTTTTTGGGCATAATTCGCAAGACCATTGTTTCTCTAGAGAAAAGTATATGGAAAGGGTACACGTATTATTTACAAAATAGCATTTCAGTAATATAAGTATTAAAAGTTAGCCCCGGCGTATGACCTAAGCACCTGAAACATTTATTGAAACCACATTTGTCACGGGTGCAACTAAAAAGCCGCACGGCAATTTTCAACATTAAATGAAAATTTGCGAAGGAAATTGTTTCTTTTGGGATAGCATTGATGAAGGTAGCTTCCGTTTGATGAAAAGTTGCTTCGATTTCAGCATTTATCAAGATTGTTTTGATACTATGAATATTACGAGGAAAGGATACATTAACCCAAATACAAGATGGTTCACTGTTTAAACTTTGAAACATTTGCAACTGAAGCAAATATTGATTGAAACAACTTACTTTTTTTCAGCATCTTTTCTCTATCATTTCTATAGACAGTTTCATGTTCTCTTATATTGTGGTCATATTTGGCAAAACGATTCGCAAATATTGCAGGACAGTAATCACAATTATAATCCTTTTCGGTAATGCCTAAAATTCACTTTTATCTATAGTTGTTGATATTTAAAACAAGAAAGTAATTGTTTTTAAATGATCAGTGACAACAGAAGAAAGCGAACGTTACAAGAGACGCTTGAAAAATCATCAAGCTTTAGTGTAATTTAAACTAACTCTTGTTATCATTATTCAATATAAGGTATTTATTATATTATTTTAATAATGCATAGTTTTACATTCTCTATCGGAGTCAGGCTTTAGAGTAATGCTCATATCGTATCAGATATTATAGCAAACTTAAATTACCAAGCCTAAAATTTGGATATCAGATTTGATTCCACTTCTTATGCTTATTCGATACGAAAACAACAAGTTTCTTACACATCAATAAAGGAGATTTCTTTGAAAAAAAATGAAAATGTAGCTACCTTTATTGTTCTTCTTTCTGTTTACTCTGACATTTTCCTTTTCTGAATCACTTTGATCTAAATAGATTTCTAGTTCCGAAGGACCTGAAATGAAAAGTTTTCATTTATATTTGTTTACTTTACAATGGAGAAATTATTATCTACTTTGTTTAACTGTACCCGGTTGGGGTAACTTTTAAATCAAATTCAGTGAAAAAGACAGGAAATGTTTGAAAAGAGTCTTAGCAAGGTCTGGGAATTTGACGGGCAGGGGCCGACTTTTTGGGAAATGGGCCCGGGCCGAAAATGTTAGAAAAGGGCCGGCACAGCCGGCCTTTTCCCAGCCATGGTGTTAGCTCTTAAACAAAGTGAACGAACCCATTTGCATTACTTACTGTTTGTTAGTTCCCGTTTTTCTTCTACGCTTTCTCTAAAGTCCTTGTTGTTACTTACATCTATGTTATTCATCATCACGGAACAATCTAAAAATTGTTTTGAATTTGTTTTCCCAAACTATTATTTTTACTGAAAAGAAAACTGGTGAAACTCATATGAATTGAACTTAACCGATACATTACGAATTAATAAATCATAACTGTATTTCAAATAGACTGAGTGGTGTTGGCAGGGCTCCGCCAAGGCCGACAGCTGCCGGCCGTAAAATAGTTTCACAAAGTCGGCCGGAAAGGACCTTGGATTTGGGCGGGAACGGAAAACATGTTCTTTTTCTTACAAGCGGATCTATTGAATATGACTTAAAATTAATCTTCTTCATGAATATTGTGTTTTAACGTACAGTTATATTAGAGTAAATGGATTTACAAATTTTCCTGAAATAGAAATAACAAACAAGTTGAAACTTTTGGTCCAGTACACCAAAACACGGCCGGACCACTCGAGCCCTTCTTTTGTGTTAACAGTAACTTAGATGATTTGGACTTAACTGCCACTGAACAGTTGATTAACGATACCAGTACCCCAGCGGATCACAACAACTCGTGAAACATTCAGTTTTGAAGCTTCAGTATATAGACGACGTAAATTTGCAACTTTGAATAGTAATAGGACCCACCATTTTCGTTACTCTCAATCTTTTTTATGTTTTTCATATCATTTCTGTTTTGTTGGTTGGTAATTTCTGTTTTGACGTTCTTCAAATCGACGATGGGAACCGATATAAGACATGTCTTTATAATCTGTGTTTCTGAAAATATACTACTGAACGAAACATTTAAAAGTGTTAAGAACTGCATTTCACAATATTTAAACAGACCGTCCAGCGGGTCGGGCGCAATATGTGGGCAATCAATATATATATTTGAATGAACTTTATGGTAATGGACGAACGAAAAGTTAGTTAATGACAAAAACAACATCTAGAAATTAGTACTACCTACATATATCGATTAGTAATGCTTCCTAGATAATAATTTGTTTTGTAATTTATTGATTTTTACCCCCGGCGCACGCCCGGGGCGGACCCGGCACCAGGATAGATGGTATGTATTTAAGTATAGTGAAAAAACAAGAAAAACAGGAACTCTTTGGCAAAATGTGTCTAAATACATATATTTTCTCATTTTAGTCTATGTTATCAAATCTTGTCTAAATAAAAAAATGACTAACCTTCATCTGCTTCTGAATCTGAGCTAAAATATGTGAAAATACTTGTAAGGTTCAAATAGTTCTTTCTATCAAAAACACCCAAGTCCTGCATTTTACTGGAAGATTGAACTAACGTTTACTACTGAAAAAAAATAAAATACGAATTAAAATCAAAACAATTGATTGAAGATGTTTAGACAAAGCCCACTTCTCAATAAGAAAACTGCAATCTATAAGAAAATGCATTTTATATTAAGGTTTTGCTTCCTTAGTGTAAAGCATCCTAAAATTTAAAAAAACTGAGTAATCGTGAAAAGTTTACTTATATTACCATAACTCTACTAATGTTATAAAATGGAGGTTTGAAAGTCAGAATTGGCCACATTCCTCCTCCGAAAGTACGAGTATCAATTATAAACGAATAACAAATGATAATTTTT
>JAQGAV010004427.1:0-10332 GCA_034691345.1 Phasmarhabditis papillosa | reverse complement strand
AAGGCTTAGTATACCAGCATCCCATGTTTCCTGCACCCGAAGACTGAATGTTAGAAAGGAGCCGTCTCTGCTCAGAATATTCCGGAATAAATGGCCGAAGCCCTGCCTCGAAGAAATTTACTATTATTGTGATACGAGTGATACAGGAAATAAAGTCTTTTTTACGGTCTCATTTACCAAGATTACCGCCCCGCTTAAGGGTGATAAACAATCTCGTTTCAAAATGTCATACAAGCTCCCTGCACATATATTCCTAGAACTTAGTTCTCAATGCCATCGGAACAAGAAAACCTCTCTTACCAGCAGTACAGAATCCGCATTTGTTAGGACAATTCTTAGTGATTAGATCTTTCCAAAGGGGGTCCTTACACATTTTAGGAGTGACGGTGGAGCATTTCGGGGTTCCCCCTGTAAAGTGAGATTACAATCTTACACATACCATTTTGAAACGGAAACCTTTTTCGAAAATTTTGAAACCAAAAAAAAAGCAACAAAAAAAGTATCTACTTTGAATTGAGGTTTTATCATGGATGCTATCAAAACAGTTTCAGAAAGACAACAAATTTAGTTTCTGACAGGCACTCCTCCTTCCTTCAACGACTAAGCTTTTCCAAAGCTACACAAATTAACTTGAATTTCCTAATAAAATACTATAGGAATATTGTATGAAGATTTCACCACTCGAATTCGCATTGCCCCTTTTCTCAGGGCGCTGCGTGCCGCAATATTGCTTATGTTCCCAGGATGTATCGGCCAGTCCGCATTTTCCGATTTCTCGAAAAAGAAGGCCCGGTGCGGGCCGGCCCAAATTCTCTCCATCCGATGTTACCTAAGACAATTTCTTAACAGCCCTAAGCTTACCCTCGGGGTTCTTGCAATTCCACGCAGGCGAGAGACAACAATATCCGCATGTCTTTGGGCAATCTTTCACAGCGGCATCCTTCATTTCCTTATCGATTACGGTGGCGTTGTCCTATAAGCGTTTTCAATAATGATGATTTTTTTCTGCGAGCTATAGTCTGTTTCAAAAGTAAAGCGTTCAGCAGTCAGGACATCCAGGATGTAAAAAATAAGCCCATTTTTTAACATTTTATCGTAAATATGAAATCTTAAAAACTTTACCGCAGAGAAGCAGAATGGAGCACGCTCTGTATTGTTTCCGGCAGCGACTGTTGTAGGGTAATAGTCAGCACAAGAGTCGCCAATATCCTCGCAAGCAACCGCTTCAGCTGTGAACTGGAAATAATAACATATTGACATTACATATTATGCCCAAAAAATGAAGAGATTCATTAAAAAACTGCCAGATGAAAAAGACAAGTGGTCATTTTGTTTAAACCAAATACAAGAGAAAGTTCTGAGATTAGGCAGCAACTGATACAGTTTCAGTAAGTGCTTCAGCTTTCAAGAAACCGCAATTCCAATTCCAAAATAGTTTAATGACATAATAATAATAATGATAATAATATGATAAAAATAGTGACATAACAAACTCACATTTCCATCAGCACCAACGCAGTCCATGTCAACAATTGCATAGCTAGCACCTACGAGCCCAAGAATACAGATGAGTCTCAACATCTGAAAAAGGTATTACAATCATTCGATTCTCTAAGAGAGTAAGAAAAATAGAAGCATTGTTTCTAAAAAGCTACTTTGGAAATTTCACGGGGCGGCCCGAGCCGTTGCCGAAAATTCAAAAAGTCGGCCCGCGGAGGGATAATTTTTATGAAATAATCGAAAATTATTTATGGTTAATGCCAAAAAATAGCACTGAAAACTAACTTTTTTGAAGAATAAGCGCTATAAAATATATAATAGACTATGGCCGGCCCGGGCTGTGGCTGACATTTTGGAAAATCGGCCTGGGCCGGGCGGGGGCCGAAAATTTGAGCAACGGGCCGGCCTTTTCCCAGCTATGATTTGGATCAAAATTGGTCTTAGGCTTAAGTTTTGATGCTCGTCGAATTATTTAGCTGGACATATATTCCGTTGTACAATGTAATACAAGTCTATTTGATGGAATGATATAATAATAATTTAGTTGTTCTTTTTATACTAACTAAAAGCGTTGTGTCAGTTTATGCAACTCGCCTGCAGCTGTTTAAAAACCAATTTTCTGAACTTTTTGCATTATTGAACATATATTTCGACTAACGATCATTAGACCAGGAATATGTGGGCAAATATTGCACACGTTCTGCAACTTTCGAAGCTGATCTTTAGAAATATATTTTTGCGGATGAACTGCAATGTAGGATGTGTAACAGCTTCAAAAGAACAGCTATATTGGTATACAGCGGGCGGCGAGGGGCCGGGCCCAGGTTGGATGGTATGAGTGAGAGCTTTGAGTATTGCTCCGCTTGGCGGTTCGTTTGTAACTACAAACTAATAAACGCGTTAAAAGAGAAGTACGCCTAAATCTTGAAAATTATATAATGACCTGTATATTAGAAAGAAGTCGTCTGCTTTCTGAAAGTCTGCTATTATTTTTTTATATTTAATCCTTATATATAGTATGACCCTCTTGCAATACTTCCAGCACTGTAAGTAACAATGCCAAAATACCGAATAATCTCACTTTATCAAATTTTTTCAGCTCTAACTCAGCTATTACTGAATTTTGTTGCTTTTAGTATTCTCAATTAGAATGCCTTTTAGCAAGACGCGATCAGTGAAAATATACTTTTTTACACTTCCATCAATATGAATAACAGGGTTACGATAATAATGTTGAACAGCCACCCCAACGTTCAAAAAACCACCTGGTAGAAAAACACACATATAGTCGGCGAACATTGTGTCCAAAACTATATAAAGAAACATTTTGCAGGGCACATATCATTCCAAAATGCTTCTTTTGGTAACAATCATCTCTTTCCAAGTTCTGAGCGTTCAGTGCGCTCCAGGACCTTGTGACGATGGCACAAAGGTAAGCGATTTAGGCATTAAAATCAGTGAGCAATAAGTAAATGGATTTTAAAAGCTTTTTCTACAAGTTCTGAAATTTGAATTTTGTTGTGATGCGGTTCAAAGAATGCTTTTTTTCGTTTTGATGGCTCGCAACTGTAGTAACAAATAACGATTAAAGATTTTTTGTCAGAGTATAATAATAATTTATTCAAACAAGCTATTGACAATACAAATATTAGAAAACTTATTGAGAATCAAACTTGTTTCTATAAATATCAGTCAATTTTCTTACAAATTTATCTGGCTTCTAATGTTCAATTTGTGCAATGCCGGTCAGAAAAATTGTAATAGAGCGTAAATAACCAAATTCTGGAGATTCTGAATTTTAGTTCTTCTCAAATGCCGCTTCCTGTCCGAATACAAAGGGTGATGTTCCATGTGGAGTCTTCTTCAAATTTCCGAACGTAACCAATCCAGTGGTGAACGGCGGACCCAGCAATGGAACAGCACATCCCGATTGCCTAGTGAGTTTTAAAATTAGTTTGTCCAATCCAACTATAAGATCAATGAATATGAATAAAGAATATATTCATTGCATGTGAATAGACATTCACATTCACATCATTTCGTGTTTTTTATATATTGATACATTTCCTAACACTGACGATGACCTGAAACACGAACGAAATTATTTGAAAGAGCAGTTTTTTTTAGACAAAGCCAGAAAGCCAAACTTTGACATGTGCAAAACAATGTGGATTGTGCTGTCAACTCAAGGAATACAACTGCGATAACCCCAAAGGTAACGTAATAAACAAACAGAATTGTTCTCTCTTCAAGATGTTTAGTCGGCGGCCAACGTTTAAGCAAGGGTATAACTGCACGAACTGCAAATTTTATTAGAGCAGGGCCGTGCAATGGCGCGCGAAAACCCGGAATAGTCAATAATTCAATGTGCAACATCACGTCTAACTTATTTCTCTGATAAAATAACTTATATTAGTAATTATATCTATTTGGCGCGTTTTAAGTTGAACACTCATACCTAAATTGCATATCGTTTGTCCGCCGACCTAACCTGTCATTCGGAAAAGCATCCTGAAAATCCAAGCACCAAAAAAACCCAAAGCTCTTCAAGTGTACAGCATTTAAAGATAGTCCAGATGTTAACTGGCTTAGTTAGGGTTATTAATATCAAAATCCTAAAACTTGAACCAACTGTATGTTAATGTTCAGTCAATGCTTTGAACTGCTCCGTTTACACACAGAAGGATTGCGAAAAGGCTGCCCTCCGACCAAAATTGGTGCAATGGTGCCCGAATGTTTGTGGATTCTGTGAAGATAGTAGGTGTTTACCTTTTTTACTAGGCTCCTGAAATTTGTTGAATCCAACTTTCCTTGTTATCCCTAAGCAGATGAGCAAAAAGAAAGCAAAAAGTATTCGAACTGTTTGAAATAGGCCAGATTCTGCTATTAGAGTGTTACAAGCAAATCGCCGTAAACACCATAATGGTGTTCAAATTTCCCTTCAATATCTTATAAACATTGTTCATACCACTTTTTAGCTAATTCTAAATGACAAACGTTTGTAAATTGTAACAATGAAAACTTATATATCTTCTAGACGGATGTATTGATTATGCTAAGGACTGCAGCACACAGGCTCCATCAATTTGCTTCGGTGTCGACACTGTTGAATGGGCAACGGTCAGTTTGCTTTAGTCGCTATCAAGAGCCAGCACCGCCTCACTCCATAATACTGCGTGGGTCTCTTACAGACAATTAGAAGTGTTTAAGCAATTCAAAGCTGTCAATTCAATATTATTCAGAAATAAGATGTAATCACATAGTTCAGCTGAACAATCAACCAATTTTCAAATGCCCCAATTAACTCCAGACCCTCAAATTCAAGCAGCATTAACCAGAATCAAAAAGAGTTTCCAATTTCAGGAAAACTGCATGAAAACATGTGACAAGTGTGCTGCCGCTCCACCAACAATTCCAGCCGCACCCACTACTAAGACCGCAGCTACAGTAGCGACAACTAAAAAGCCAGCCAACCCACCACCTGCCATCACTACCAAGAAGGTGGCAGCCACAACAAAGAAGGTCGCACCGCCTCCAGCCAATATTAACTGTGTTGATGCAGACTATAGGTATACGTCTGAAAGATAAAACAAATGGTTTTGGTGAAAGTATACAATCATTCAGGTGTTAGAAATAGGAATGCAATTTACAATAAGATCGCTGATCGTACTATTACTTGATTGTGGTCTAGTCACTGATTTTTTACAAAATTATTTTTGAGAATGCACCGGAGATTCCTCTTTCTAAGTGATATGTTTCAAAGTGAACATTGGATTGTTTCATTTATACCTAAATAGTTTGAAAATACTTTTAATAATGTTTCTAGATGTCCCTCATGGAACAAAAATGGTTACTGCTCCAGCACCTACACCACAACTGCAGCAAAGAAGAGAGATTGTGCCAAGACTTGTAATTTGTGCTAATTTTCTCAAGAATATTAAGAAGAACGCTAGCGTCTGATGAATAAATAATTATGAATATAAAAGTTTCTATTATCTGAGGGTCACGTTCTTAAAAACTAGACAATCTTTGATAAAGTGAATTTAGGACATAAAACCTCTGTCTAGTAAGTTAAAGCGACGCTCGCGAAGTTAATCAAAAGTTACTGGGTGCCAAAAAATGAAGTAAGTAGTATTAAATCGTATCCAGTACACATCTATTACGGGGTGAGGCAAATTCTTAGTTCTGAATATATTTGAACCAGCGATTCCTGTTCAGTAGTTTGATAGACTACAGCACAACTTGAGAATGGGTCAACTTGAGAATTTAAAAAGGATAACTTGAGAACGGGTCAGCTTGAAAATCAACCCCTCCCCTCGCTATACGGCTGGATGATCTGAAAAGACCGCAGCCATATATAATAAAAATCACAATACTAAATATATTGAAATGATGTTTATTTATTAAATAAAGTGAAGTTATGAACACAATTTGCATGTTTTTGCGCATTGTGCAATCTTGGACGTAATGGAGAAGCCGACGTTGCCACAGTAGCCGAATTCTTCCCAACTTGCACATCTGAAAATAGTTTTGAATTGAAAATAATTAAAGTTGCAGCACTTTAAACTTGTTATAACTATTTTCATAACGTATTTTCTGATTGTCTCGTGTCTCAAAAAGTACGAGCCAAAATATATTAAGTATTTGAGAGAGCAACTCACTTGTCACTGGTATCTTTGCATTTCGGGTTCGCTGTGGTTGTTGTCAGAGCTAGCGGCTTCTTGGTTACAGTCTTACTGCCATCACAGTTCTCGCACGTTCTCGCGCAGTTTACCTGAGAAATTGATAATATATCCAGTGTGGCTCAACACAAAGTTTAGTTTTTGAAGAGAAGCGATTTACAAGGGGTAGTACAAAACGGAGGGCGAGGCCGAGGCCTCTCCTTGTTTGAAAAAAAAGTTTTCTGGTTATTCCAATGTTCTAAATTATTTTCATAAAACATTTATTATTTCCATTAGTAAAGTCCCAATTTATTAATAAACCAGCAAAGTATAATAATAAAATTATAATAAAGATTTTGCAATTGTTGTTAAAAAGTCTATAAATCGATATCGGCCTCGGCCTCCGTTTATTACTACCCTAGTACAAGTTTTGGAGCCAGTTACTCAGCGAAAGAAAAAAAGCTGAATACAAATTATTGATGATTCAGATACAGTGGAATGAAGAGAGTGTGTATAATTTAAGAAAAAACTGCTCAAAACTCACCATAGCATACTCCACAGTCCTAACGTCGGTGCAAATATTTGGCAATCTTCCACAATACTCAGGATCCAAATCAACGCAACTATCTAAACCGTTAACGTGAAATTTACTCATTAAGCTTTTTCTTTCTACTTTTCCATTAAGCTTTAATCCCATTGGCGTCCCAACAACAATTGATACAGCAGTTTTGGGTGGGCAAAACTTTCTTTCGGTTTCGTACTTCCAACTATGGAATGTTAGAAAGGATGATAGAAATCTTTGTTTCACCAATTTATAGTTGAATTTGAAGATCCCAATTCAATTCAATTTAAAAAAATTATTATTTCGAGTAATTGGTTTTTAATTTAGTTTCCATATCAAAAAAATCTCCCTGGAGCCGTACCAAATAGTTGCTTTGAATGAAACCTCAATTATTATGAAGAATTACATTTAATTTAATTCAAGAGACCTAAAACAAACCTAAAACAAAAACAGACCTGAAACAGGCTCGCAACAACCTCAACCTATTCTCAAATTTTCAAAATGTATGGTGTTAGCGTTTCTTCATTGAGCTCTGACATTAAATAGAGGTCCTCGTGGGTCATTTTTGGTAAGAAGAACTGACGATGCGGGATGCACCGAACGTCGGAATACGGTGCCTAACTTCCAGCTCATCTTTTTCTTACCAGAAGTGCAGAATCCGCATTTGTTGGGGCAGAAGCTTGTAATTCTGTCTTTCCAAGCTGGGTTCTTGCACATTTCGGGAGTAATACCATCGCAATTCATATGACTTTCTGTCAAAGCAAAATATCAGTGTTTGAAAATCAGGCTTATAAAGTTATTGAGGATAATTTTCAAGCTTTGCAAACGATATACCACTTCCCATTGTAGGTTTTTCTCGAGGTAAGTTTTCAGATCAGTATAAACAACGATCATACCGATTCAGAACAAATATTATTAGTATTGTTCCTTTTATTACTCTTATTATTACTATTATCAAGAAAAATATTGGTGTAATACAAAACTATATGTGTTCTAAACAAATATAACCAATTGATTTTCCATTAGTTTTCATAATGTGCCCAAATATTCCTCAATTCCGCCGCCCCTGCATATTCTTCATATTTATGCAGAAACGTTGTATTTTTTCTTTGATCAAGCTCTATCTATGTGGGACCCCAAAAAGCCTACCGCCTTTGTTCTTGCAGCTCCATGCGTCCGTAAGACAACAATATCCGCACGTTTTTGGACAGTCTTTGATTGCCGTGGCTTTCATGTCTTTATCAATAGCTTTACCATCGCCCTGGGAAATTTTTCTTACAATTATAGTGATAGATATAGAAGGAACAAACAACATGTTTCATTTTTAGATAGTATTGGCAGTATACTTCATATTTGAATCTTCTTTATTTAAGTCCTCTGTTAAACTTCAAAAGAAGGTAAGCTTACCTTCGAGAAACAAAGTGGACTACGTTCTGCATCAGTTCCGTTGACCACTGGTGTTGTATGTATATCCTTGCAGTAGTCCTCGACGTCTTCGCAAATAATCGCTTCGTGGGTATACTAAAAATAAGTATTGGTCAAAAACAAATGCATTTTTGAAGGTAGCTTTCTTAAAATCTTGCAATTTAAGTGCTATTTTTTCACAGGTTGAAGCCGCCGGTGTCTGGCGGCTCCCTCTGTGCGGATCTAGTTAAGGATCAGTGTTAGAATCGGGACCATTTGACTGGATTAGGCCGATCCGGAGCCGGCGAGAAAAATAAGTCAGATCCGCACTGCCCTGCTAATGACAGTTCAATGTTTACTTACCTTTCCTTCAGCAGTGCAAGCTAGATCAATTGGTGCTGCTGCGTGGCAAACAGTTACAAGCCCAAGAATACAAATAAGTCTCAGCATCTGAAAACCAAAAAAATTGTATTGATTTTTTATACTTAACGCATACTAGAATACTTGAACTGGTATCAAAATTCGGAACAGTTGAACTTTCAAAAAACATTTATTAAAAGAAGCATTTCAGCTAGTTTTTGATTAGTCGCTCTTAGTGAAACTGTGTCAACACTGAATTGCTTTGGCGCTTTTATACCTGCTAAAACTCTTTTTTTGTTATTGATAGTTTTGCAGCTGTTTAATAAATCTTTACAATCTTTATATATTGTTTTATTATATAGTTTGGGCAACGAATGGTTGTAGTAGCCGGACTATTTGCTCTAATTGTGCAGGAGTAGCACGGGGTGTCGGTCTTTAGCCATACAATAAAAGAGTTGTTTCCGATTGTTTGCTTGGAAGTTTTGCAAACTTAGCAAGAATCTAAAAATAAAAAGAATCCGGTTCGGCCCGGCCGGCCCGTTTGGCCTCATTGACTTATAAACGAGGCCCATACCTGAGCCAAGGAACAAAACCAAGTTACAATTCACAATTTTGAAACACAATATTTGTAATCGTATAATTAAAATCAGGTCACATCCATTTAGTCTGAGCAAAAACAAAGTTTTTGTTAAAGAAGTGACTGTAAGCCTTTATTATTTCCTTAGCGGAGTTAAATTTTTTCGAAACCTTGTATTTATAACTATTATAAGTTACCCCAAATTAAATACAAAGGTTATCAATAGGTCCTTATTTTTGATAAGTCACAAGAAAGACTATATTCATTCGTGTATAACACAAAAACTCTCATTGTTGTGCTCCAGTCCCAAAATACCAAAGTTTTCAAATTGTGCATGACACCTGGTAGTAAAATACACATGAAGTCGGCGCACATTGTTCCACCAACTGTATAAAAGAATACTTTTGCAAATCACATACATATCCAAAATGTTTCTTTTGGTAACAATCGTATTCGTTCACTTTCTGAATGTGCATGCCGGCCTAGAAACGTGTGATAATGGCACAAATGTAAGTTCTTATAGGTTCGATTTCTAGAGCCGATACGAACACCGACAATCAGAGCTGCGGATTTCCCGTCAGGGCCCACAATTTGAGAAACGGGCCTGCCTTTCCTCTGCCCTATGCATCTCTTGCCAAACGAACTTACCTATTTCCAGACTTTAAAAGGATGCAAATGAAATTACTTAATCAGTCAAAGGAATTATTTTTTTGATGTAAAAAATTCATATACTCACTCATGAGAAAAGCATCTATCTTTAGTTCACTTCGAATGCTGCAAGTTGCGAGAACGCCAAAGGTGACACTTTTTGTGGAGCTGTTTTTGCATTTACCGACCCCACCAAGCCAGTAGCCAACTACGGGCCTATAGCTGGCAGACATCCATCTTGTCTTGTAAGTCTATTTAATAATTTTTTCAGTTTCCAAAGTTTGAGCAATTATTAGAAGAGAATCAAGTTTCTTGAATACCTTAGGATGTTGGAGAGAGTTATGACTAATAAACTTCAAAAACTGTTATTCAATCCTGAGGGATTAACAAATCAAATAATAATAATAATATTTCATTCAATGCTCAAGAATATATCTATCTGCTTGTTGATGCTTTCTTTCCAAGTTCTTGGTTCACTTTTTGCCGTTCGCATCCAAACTTCTCCTAGCTGTTCCTTGAGCAAATCAATTATAACAACTAAACCTTATATTTTCAGTTGAAAACAAATTCGCTTTCTTCGAAATGCGCCAAACAGTGTGGGCTGTGTTGTACTCTTCCGG
>JAQGAV010004426.1:0-10335 GCA_034691345.1 Phasmarhabditis papillosa | reverse complement strand
AAATTCAAATGGTAAAATCTTGATGCTCAATTCCTGGATTATTTTATTAAGGAATTCATTTTCATTTATATATCATTGGAAAGGCCATAGATCGATCTATGCAACTGAGCTTTTTCAAATGATTTGGTTAAAAGATTGCAGTGAAAAATAAACTTTCATTTCAAAATGGGAACACAGTCCTTTAATCCCACAGTCTCCGTTGGCGAGCCGTGACCTAGAGTAGGATTGAAGCTCTCTCTCTCTCTCTTTCTGTAACCGAAACAGTGTTGTAAACAGGTATATTCCCTCAATACTTTGAAAACCTAACCCTCACCCTTGGGTGAGAATTGAATGAGCCGAACCAAGAAATTTTGACAACAGTTCAGCCCACACGGCCAGGTATCTATCTTGGTGACCAAGGTATCCGGGGGACTGAGAAAATGAAAAATTTCAAAAAACCTGAATTAAAGGATACACAGAGTGTGGCTAAAGTTAAACAAGAGTGGATGGGTGCCTAAGTCTAATAAAAATAGGACTATTTTTAGAATAAATTACTTTGCTACAGCACTTTTTTGTGAAATTTGGTTTTTTGCGGTACCCCAGATACCTAGGTTCCCCGTGTTCCACCGGATACCTTGGTCCCCAAGATATCTGGTCAGCACACACCGAACTCCCGACCGACCCACTGATTCTTGTTTTGTTGTTGTTTGTTTTTCTCTTTTATAATTCTTTTTTATCAAATAAAAAACAAACTAAATTTATTAGTTTCTTGCTCTGTTTGTGTTTTGTTTTTGTGGCTAACTAAATCCACTTAGTCCTTTGCTCCGCGGGGGGTCATGTGTCAACCGAATCCACAAAACAACTGGATCAAAAAAGAAGCACGTTTAGAATAAGCTTATGGAGCCTTCATTAAATGCTAAATTTAGAATTAGACATAATTTCCTATTTATGATGAGAGCAAACTTTTTAAACGATCACGGTTATCCAGTTTAGTTGGCTCGGCACCGATGGGCTGGATTCAACCAAGGGTGAGAAAGGGCTGGCTCTTGCCGATCTCCAAAAATTCACGGGCCCGTCCGCTAAAATTCCATTCCTAGGTAAAATTGGGTTCATACTGATGTAAGAACATTAAAGTGACAAAAAGATTGCGAACAAATTTCAAGTGGAAATTATATTTCCAAAACCGAGTACAAAAGTTGCCATATTATGATCCAGAGAAATATCTATACAGTTGTTTTTCTCGGGTTTTGCAGACGCAAAGAACTCAGCTAAAAGGAAAGGTTCTGCCAAACATAGTCACTCTCCATAGCAAATAAATCAGTTGTTGTAGTAAACTACTGGGCGAAGGGCCTAATGCACAAGTTTCTAGGCCCGGTTCCCACTCCCGGCTGCTCCGGAACCCAGCCTCCACCTCCTTCTGCCCTGTGTTTACCGAGTCTGCGTCTCTCCCTCTCTCACTTCATTTTGTCTCTAAAAAGATGGCTTTTCTCTGCTATAATGAGCATCAAGTAACATCATTTCGAGCAGAAAAAACTAGCGCCACAATTCACTTCCATTCAACCGACTAAATTATAAAATTATAAGGCAATTAATAAAATTAGATAGAAATTATAGAAAGAAGAATAGTCACGGACAACCGGTAGCGAGGTGGATCTGCAGGTTGATGAGTGAATACTTTGTCTATGTAGAAAAAAGGTCTACAAAATTGGGGTAAAACTGTTTGAATGTTGTACGAAATCGTGTACGGATCCTACTTGCACCACCTTTTACTCTGTATTTAACGAGTTTGCGCCTCTCCCTCTCTCTAATACCTTAGAAGAATGAAGGTCGGAGAACGGAGAAACGAAACTTTCGATTTCCGAAAGCTATTTTTGAAAATAATGTGTAGTTATAGTCAGCTCCAAGAGTAATGATGGATGGTAAAGAATTCAACGCTCGTCTGAGCCCCTTTGCCAGCATCTGGCGGCTACTCTCCGTTAAATATTGTACTTTGCAAGTACGCGCGTGCAATTTGCCTGCAGGTGCGGTGTTTAAAGTCCAATAAATACGCAAGTGACACTCCATTATTACTATCGGCGCTGACTATATTGTCATCCTAAAATTAGGTCTATTCGATCGATCGACAAAAGATATAAAATACCAAAAAGACAGTTATTTGAGAGAATACCATCATTACCGAGTTTCATAATGATGATTTAAAGATACATTTTTAGGGTGTTCTTTTTAACAATACTTCTAGTGTAGCTGAGCGATATTTGGCTCTTACTAAGCAAGGATATTTACTATTATGGATGCAGTCAACTAAAGGTATGAGAGGATTAAATATGATAAGTACATTTAATTTAGCATATTTGTTTAATTAGAGTGGGTTACAATTGCTGGTAGTACTGAAGCAGACGGCTCGGTCGATTGCCCACAAAGATGTGGGCGTGGCTCTGTCAGGCTCCGCCCACTGCTGCGCGCGCATTTCGGGAAAACGAAATGGGTGCCTAAGCCTATTTTCTAGTTAAATATCTGTTTTACTTCTTTTCAATAACTTAAGTCTTCATAAAAAATATAGGCTTAGGCACCCAAAGTATGTTGAAAAGACAAATTGATTGAATTCGAAAATGTTCGTTTTGCCAAAAAGCGCGCGCAGAAGTGGGCGGGGCCTGCCTAAGCCACACCCATTTCTTCGTGGGCAATCGACCGAGCCGCCTGCTTCAGTACTACCCAATTGCTAATTCTAATATAATTAGTTTATTTACAATAATTATAGGTTTTGTTCTTAATATTCGTAAAGCTAAGAGTATCAACGTCGTTACTGAACGCTATAAATACAAAGGATCTTATTTGGTAAGTAAATTATCAATACTGAATGACTGAAACTGCCGGACTCCCGGATTTCATGGAATGTAAATATATTTATTTTTCATTTGAAGGCCTTTAGTTTCTATTTTTTGTCAAAAGGGCGGTTACGATACATTGTATATTCTTTTTCATTATTTATTACTAACGAAACAATCGATGAACTATCTTTATAGAACACATATTCTGCTATAGTCTGATTCAAGCCTGCTTCAGTACTACCAAACAATCGATGAAGCTAGAGAAAACATATTCTGCTATTGCTACTATTAATATTCTTTTAAATCTTTTTTTCCAGCTCGGCTGCCTTATAAAAATTAAATTTCCCTTTGGATCTGTTAATATTCTACTTGAAAATGAGAATATTGTCGATTGGCGTCGCAGTTTACAAGAAGTTTTTGATGATTTTCCAAAGGAAACTGAAACGAAAATGGAAGAAGCCACGCCCACTGACATCCTGGAGGAGGAGTTTGTACCTACCAGTAAGTGGAGTAAGGGACCTGAGTATAATCATAAACTTTGAAATTTAAGTAAACTATACAGGTATACTTTGAAACATTACATTGTCATCAATTGAATCAGGGCTCAGAAGTTGACGGGACGGCCCGGGGCCGACTTTTTGGGAAATCATCCCGGGCAGGGCCGGTTGGGTACCGAAAATTTAAGTAACGGGCCGGCCTTTTTCCAAACCTGAATTAAATGGATTGCTGTTGAATAAGATGGTGTTTTTTAGTCTTTGCATTTTAGAGAAATCGGATAGTATGATGACTTGTTGTGGTGATTTACAGAAATCAAAAGAAGATTCGAATGAAAATAATTCTTTTGCTCTTAGAAGCGAGACAGAAATTAGCATTACAGCGTCACATTCACCCACTTCAAACGCGGTAGGTTTAGGCTCTAGCAGAAATAAAATATAAACACATTCGGATAATTTGTATATGAAAAATACCTTTATGGGATTATCCATCTGATATCCTATGTAGATACTAGAGTTAGGCTTTATATATTATATTAGGGTATTTTATTTATTGTACTACTCGTATCATAATAATAATAATAATTGCTTTCTGCAAGGCATAGGGTTTCGGCCAATTCATTCCGAAATCTTCTGAGCAAATATGACTGCTTTCTATCATTCAGTCTTGGGGGTACGAAAAGGACTTGAAATTAAAACCCGAAATAAAACAAACTTAGAGTTGAGAAAAATATGTATTACCGAAGTGCAGAACAGAATTGATTCTGAGGTATAGTCAGATTCAAAAGTAATGATGACGTGTATGCTGGGTATTTCGTCATTTTTAACACTGCGCTTACTGGCATTCTACGCGCGCGATATCAGCAGATTGCAAACTTGCTTTCGCTCTGCCTTAATCAGTCAAAATATAGCAACACTCCTGCTTATTAAAACGGCCGTATTACTTTTGAATTCGACTATAATTGGTTGAAGATTTAGAACGTAGTGTCTGCGAGCTTGTTAATCTAGACTATATAAGTCTTATTTAAGTCCTTTTCTATAAAAATATATTAGTTTCAGCTCTTAATAAACAACAATAATGATAGTTTGTCCAGTTGTATTTTTGCTAAAGAATACTTTAAGAATAAACTAAATACTCAGTAAGTTAATTTAATTATAATATAACACTTGGACAATATTTGGAACGCCACAATTTCTATGTTTACTTTCGTTGAACTAATTTATCCATGATCATTTCAGTTCTAATTAACTCTATACTTCTTTAGATCCTCCATTGCGAGCTACGATAGGCGTAGTTTTGCTCCTGTCAGTCGTTGTGAGTCTACTCCAACAATGTACAATAAAAGTACCTTTGGAGGCGAAGGAGTAGTGAAGATGTTGGATTCAAAAATAACAAATATGAATAGAAATAATACTCCAATGTAAGAATATACCTTTGTTTTTAGGTTTTTTAGAACCAAATGACTAAAAATAAAATACTCAGTTTAATATTTTAACTTTATAATGTTGGTGATTTCGTTTCCGAGGACTGCACTGGTTTTTTGTGGGGGTTTTGTTATGACTCACAAGGGAATGGTCCCAACTTGAGGCGGCCTTTCTAAAATCGGTCGACGTACGGCGATGGGAAATGGAAAAAGAAAAGAAATGTGGTGCAATTTTTTTCCAGCTGCGGAAGAGGTCCCATTTTCGAGAAACCCGGGCCCAAAATTTTGACTAGTTCTATGTATTGGGGTCGTCGTAATCCCCATCATCGTACTTCGGCCGATTGTGGAAAGGCAACCTTAAGTTGAAAATTAAGTTGAAAATCCTTTGGAAAATTATTTATTAAACTTAATTACTCTGATTATTAATTTATTATTAATTTATTAATTATTATTTTTTAGATTTATAAACTACGGTATAAATGGATGGAGAGGTTTCTGGGAAATGTAATTCTAGTGGAATTATTAATAAGAAATAATATAATCTGTAAATGTAATAGAATAAATATAAATGTATATTCGTTATGTTTTACTATTTATAAAATGTTAAACTTCTCAACAACAAGTAGTTATTTGTATAATTCGAAGATTCTTCCGATTAAAAAGGAATAACGCCGTGTTACTTGCGTATTTTGGGGTAAGTTTGCGTATATTTTCGTTTTTCGAATGCTTTCAGAGCAGTTTTTAACATTCCATTATTACTTTCGAATCAGACTATAGTAAAACTTTGAAAGAAATTGTTTTGTTCAATTATTTATAAAAAGTAACAGTTTTCTTAGCCCAAAGAAAATAAGAGAAAGAAAGATTTAGCCGTTTATTATAGACAAACGGCTGTCCAAAAGGTATTTATTTATGAGATATCATTGTTTTGAACATTCAATTTCTTTGTTCTTCTGGAGAGTTTCACATCTTTGTATTCACAATTAATACAGCCAACATATACCGTATTTCACGGGTGGCTTAAACTTTTCAAAGTTTGTTTTTTCCCAAATAAAACAACTAAATCTCTGTTTACATTTTATAATCGGCGCACTAATCGCTTGGAGCTAAAGGTCTAACACTATGAAATTATAATTAGAGCATAGATTTGCTCTAATTGCTCTAATAAGATCTAATGACTTTGCAGTTCGTACCATAACTTATTGTAAGCGATTAGTCCGCCGAGACTATACTATATCCATTAATGCCAATCCATTGTGGTATACATTCTATAGATCATATATGTTTACTGTATTAATCTCTTATATTTATAATTATTATAGGACATAGCACCTTTGTAGTTTAACCTATATCATCCCAGCTGTTAGAAAGCGGATAGTACCAATTCCTTAGTAAATCCGCATCCGAATATAAATAATCGGATTCATACATGGGCTGACCACCGTCATGCCTGCTGCGGTGCCTTTCAAATCGGTCAGGGGTACGACAAAATCACTAAGGGGGGATCCTTACCTCTAAAAAATCGGTTGTGGTCGGGTCCCAAAATCTGATGCCACCCCCACGCATGATCGGATTCTAAGTTGCCGCCAAGGACGACAAAGAAAATCCCGTTAAGTTCTTAGTCTCCGTAGATTCTTTCGCAGTTTTCGACTTTGTAATCAACATGCAGCCACTGTAATAGAAGATGTTCAATAGGAACAGAGCTTCTAATCGCTAAGCTAACAATAAACAAGCACAATCAATAAGAAATACAGGTTATAAAGAAAATATTGTTATAATACTGTCATCATAGAAGCTTTGCCTCATAATCTCGAGGTCGTTGGTTCGAATGCGCCCCGAAGAAAGAATTCTTGCAAATTTCTGATCCGCTGCCTCCGCTTCCCAGGTGCTGTGCAATGGAGTCCCACTTCTTATTGTTCCCTCGTGGCATTTCATCCTCCAAATATCTGTGGTCTCGTGTTTCGTAAAATATGAATAAACAATCTTTTTAAAATCATTTTAACATAATAGTAATAATAAATGTATTTTTATTCACTTTTCTCGATTCTAACCGGAAATATAATGCATCTACACTTAGCTCTATGTGGTATTGGCTTCATTCAACCATATTAAGTTAGTTCTTAATCTAAATAACACACTTTGCGACTTATTTTATTTAAATGTTGTGGAAAACAAAACAGGAATTATTAGAGAGTTTGGAGAAAATAATAGAAGTAAAGAGAAGAATTACAACTGCTGAAGAGAAGAAGAAAAGGCTTAAGGTATGTTATAATAGATATGTTTTATATTCTAGTAAATGATTTCGAATATAGTCAGAGGACTAATCGCTTGAGTTAAAGGTCTAATAAATTGAAACTAAAGAATATCTTAGACCTAAATTTGCTCTAATTACTCTAATAAGCTCTAAATAATTTGTAGTTTGTACCGTAACCTCTTGCAAACGAATAGTCCACCGACTATACCTCATTGATTGTTATTAAATTTAGTAAGTATTAAGAGTAAAGATTACAGCGTAGTATCCGCAAGAAAAGTAAATATAAAATAGATGGATTAGGAGTCTTATCTTGAAATATTTATCTTATTCATGTTAATCTAATACCACCTCTCTTAATGATAATACGCTGTAAACCTTGCCATTCCTAAAAGAAACAAAAAAAGATAATGAAAACAAGCTACCTCATGAAACAAAGATGAATAACGAAGTTAGCGTTAACTTATTAATCTTATATTATTATTCTTTTTACAATTCTTTTAGAATTTGGATCCTCTAATCGTCGAGTTGTTCGTTCTTATTAATAAAAGTATTTTACTAGCTGATAGATTACTTCTAATACATCAAAGTAATACTACTTATTACTGTTTTACAGGTATTCAAAGAAATTAAATAAATACAATAAAAAGTTTTATTTGTTTATTTGGAATGTCTTATTCTGACTGAATTCAGATGTATAATATTGGCTAAAATATTATGGAAAAATGAATTGAAGACCGGTCATTTGTTAGATACTGTTAGATACTGTTAGATACTGTTAGATACTGTTAGATACTGTTAGATACTGTTAGATACTGTTAGATATTTGTTAGATAATATTTTAACGGCTACACTCGAATTCTTATTTTTTGACTGGATCGTGCTCTTAAAGCACACCATTTACTATATTACCAGGTGTAAAAGTTATTAAAAAGTACAGTAGACCTTTATTATTAACTTTTCTTTTCAGGAGTAGCTTCCTTTTATTCCGCTTTCTTTTCGGAATACTTACCTAAATTGTCAGAAGATGGAAATAAGCAATGGGATTCTCTTATTCAACAAACTGGATATCTAGTTAGTTTATCCAGAAACAAAAGTAAAGCTAAATAGACGGTTTATTAGTTACTATAATTACTATTTACTTTTAAAAATCTCAGTTTTGTCGGAAAACTAATCCTTTATTCCACAAGCCAAAGGTTGTTTTAATTCTTCTTTAGGAGCAGCTAAAGTTTCTGTCGGATTTCTTCAGTGGCCGCGGAATTTCAAACGACATTTTTCTCAAAGAATTGCGAGAAAATGTAGAAGAAGAAAGAAAAAACAAGGCGAAAACTAAGAAAACGACGGAATTTGAATTAGAAATAAAGGTAAGAACATTGTATAGTCGAATTAAAAAGAAAATATGCCGTGTAAAATTATGTAAAGGCCCATTTTTTGCAACATTTTCCATTCAAAGTTTGCTAAATACGGAATTTTGTTATAAAAGTGTGCAGATTAGACGGCTTCATTACTTCTATGGGTGAATCCGCAAAGAATTCGTGGAGCTATCTAGCCTTCCATGTCCCAGACAAGGAAGGTAGATATGGTCATGGAAGTAACTATATTCTAATTATATAAAAAGATTTATTCAGGAAGAAGAGTTAGCTAATATGACATTAGAAGATGCAATTCTCGTATTACAGAAGTTTGAGAGAGGTACATTCACAATTTAAGTGATCGAAATTATTAAATAGAATAGAAAAACACTAACTAAACTTTACATAAAAACCTTTATGGGCTTTAATATTGTTTTTACTGAATGCTTAAAGTGTATACTGCTATTTTACTTCCTATATGGCTCCGCCCCGTTCTTCAAAAACTTCACCTATATATTTATTTTACATTTAACATTAATATTTGGGCCAGGACAGTTGGCTTACAATAGTAAACTATGTACAGTATTATAGTCGGATTCAAAAGTAATGAGGCCGTGTTAGTAAGCAGGAGTGTTGCAATATTTTGTCTGAGGAAGGCAGAACGAAAGCAAGTTTGCAATCTGCTGATACCGCCCGCGTAGAATGCCAGCAGGCGAAGTGTTAAAAATGACGAAATAAACAGCATACACGGCCTCATTACTTTTGAATCTGACCATATCCGATATCGCAAAGTTTGTCTTAAATATGTTTTATATAAAGCAGACTTTCATTATTTAGTCTACCAAGCGGTTTGTCGCCGTTCGTATCTCCGCGATGCATATCAAAAGGCTATGAATAACCGAAGTGGAATGGAATTAAAAATAAGCGAAGAGGATGCGGTGATAAAAATACAAGCGGTAGGTAAGAAATACGCAATATTTATTGTATTGCTCTTTTTTATAACCATTATGAATATGAATAGAAGATCATTATTTTTAAATTGTCATTTACAGTGGTGCGAAATGGCAGCCCGCCCGCTCAAGGTTGAATGCTCTGGGCCAAGCCAGGGCCGGGCCGGTGTCGAAATTTTTAAATCGGGGTCGCTAGAGGGTCTGGCTAGACCCACATGTGCTAAAAGTACCATTAAATCCCTAAATCTGACTTACTACACATAGTCTGTGGACTAATCGATTGCAGTAGGTTACGGTACGAACTGCTACTTTTTTATAGAAAAGATATGCTCTATTTATAATTTATTAGACCTTTAACTGCCAGCAATTAGTCCGCCGACTATAGATAGTTTTGTATTAAACTATATAGAACATTTATTGTGTTTATTGTTATTTAAGAGAACAAGAGGTTTCTTTGCTAGAAAGAAAGTTAATGAAATGCGGAGAAAAGAAATGGATATATTGGGAATTAGTATGGAGAAAATGTTAAAGATGGAGGTTGCAGTAAGGTTAGTCAGATCCAGGGTTGGAAAAAGACCGGCCGGTCCTAGTCTATTTCACAATTTTTAGCGCATATTCTTTGTTTCCAGTGCTATTTTCCGGCATTAACAATAATTGTACAACAATCTTTACCTATTGATGTTATTGGATACTATTTAATATAATTTTCACCTAAATCAGTAGATTTTTTCATAAAAATTATCCCTTTATCTGACTTTCCAAATTCCCAGCACCGGTCAGATCAAAGAACCGAAAGATTTAATTTGGATTTTCTATTTTCAATTGGGAATAAGTATTTTTTTAAGACTGGGTAAAACCTTAATCTACCTCGACTTTGCAATAAGCTTAAATCTAATTACAAATCTCATCATCAGTCAATAACTAGACTTATTGCAACCTGATAAAATAGTACATATAACAAAAAAGTAATTAATTTAGAGCTAAAAGTTGTGCTGCCCCTCTTCCAGTTCATCTTTACATAAGAGTAAGCAAGTTAAATAAGTATCTTCTATGTATTTAT
>JAQGAV010004425.1:0-10336 GCA_034691345.1 Phasmarhabditis papillosa | reverse complement strand
GGGTTGAAGTTCCTTTTTCAATGTTTTTCAACTTTGGAAACCTTACAATTAGTCGAAATTTTGGGAAAGCGTTTTGAACATTGCTGGAACGACAAATCCCTATAAAGCTAGTTTGAACTTAGTTGAAGTAGGGCTTCGGTACGGAAAATTCCGGAGAATTGTCAACGCAACAAGAATCGGAAAAAAAGGAACTATTTTTACAGTGATTGGAAAAGTTTCAGTTCAAAATGTTCTGTTTTGCTAGTTCTGTTTGCTGGGAGTCTCGTATTTGAACTAGAGCTTCAAAAGTGGAAAATATATTTCACTAACAGAATAAACGCTGCAAAATCATGAATGAAAATACTTCACTCCTCCGTCTAGAAGATTCTAAAACTTTATGAAAGCGCATCCATAGAATATATAAATCGTGTTAACGCTTGCGCGCTGAACTTCTTTGAAACTCAGAAAACACCATTGATTTGCTGGTAGTTAGGGAGAGAGCAGAGTTCAGAATATGCATATTTATTTCGAGTAAAATATTTAAAATTTAAATTGCCTATCAGTTTTTCCACGTAGAGTGTACAAACTTATTATAATAGCAGTACGGGAAAGTTTCGACAGATACATATCTTGTGAATGTGAATAAGCAAAGATATCTGAGTGGAATTCGGGTAACTCGGTTGGCAACAAAGATAGATTAAACCCGGAAAGAAAGTGATTGACTCAAATTTGAAATAACTTAAAATGGGTAAGCAGATATTAGTGTATAATCAAATAAAAATTGTCTCTTGTGAACACCTTTAAAGCCTAGTATACAATCTTCGCCCTCACGATGACTAAAGGTTAGAGAACAAACCGTCGCTGCCCTGAAGATTCCGGAATGAATAACGGAAACCTTGAAATGCAGAAATCTACTTATTGTGATACGAGTGACTTAGGATAGAATTACTTTAACAACAATCTTCGAATCTTTCCAGCAAACGCCAGAGCTGCTTATCCGGCCAGGCCAGCCTGAAATTTTGGGAGGTCAGGCCGGGCCGGCCAGGCTGGTCCGGTCGGATAACCACCTCTAGCGTACTCTATATTAAGACGAACTTTTTTGGTCCTACGTGCTCGAAGACCTCGCCCTAAAATAAAACTGGCTACGCGCAAATTTTGCAGATTTGCAAATAAAAAGCAAAGTTATGGGGCTATTTTAAAATTTTACGATGCTCAAATCATCGCTACGAGCTGGCAATTACTTAAAAGGTTGGCAATAAAAAGCTGCGCCGACTCTCACAAACCGACTTATAATAAAAAGAATACTAAGTTTTATAAAAAAATAACTGAAGTTAAATGGATGTTCCTTATTTGAACTGTTATTTAAGAAATATATAGGTAAATGCCTCAGTAATAAAGCAACTTTCCCAGTTTGCAGTGTTGCTTGCATATTTGTAAGCTGTTTTCCAAAAATATTTTATATAGAGGCATCTAGGGGGAGAGTCTGTTGCAAGAGCTTGGTTCACATGGCAATATACTGTGTTTAGGGGGTGTTGTATAATATGATTGCAAAATTGATGAATTGTTTCTTTAAAAGAAAATTCATTTTTATTTAAGAATGTTCTTGGAAAGTATATTCATAAATAAGAACATTCATTGCTCTCTTCAGCATACGACGCTGAAGCTAAGTAGTATTACCACTGGATCGGCAACAACTACGATACAGCTTGTTGGTGATAAACGAATTTCAGTATCCAAATTGCAATGAAAGCTACAATAAAACTTATTCATTTTCTCATATATAAGTTTTTAAAGTGCTGGACTATATAAATAACTAGTATTAAAAGCACAACTATAAAAAGGGAACTCTATTAAACCGATATTTGACAAAGTTTTTTGGCTGTTATTTACAGTTATCATCATTGTGCGAGCACGACACACGATTAGCCAGAAAGCGGATGAACAGTCTCCAAATAGCAAGCCAAAAACCAACGCTAGGTAACAAATAGCAATTATATGGAGAAATAGTTAAACAAAACTAATAAAACAGATAAAGATAGTTCCTCCCAAGGCTACAGCAGGATCGGTAGTATGCAACACGGTGAAGACTGTTTATTCATTACTTACGAAATATGAGATCACAGAAGTTTGTGGAGCGGCGATTCGAGATGAAGAACTTTAGGAAGCGATACTTACATAGAAAAGCACGTAGCACAAAAACGCCCGATCAGTTTTGGATTCTTGCCCGGGCAGGCTAAAAACTGCCCGGGCACCCACCCAGGCTTTACGGCCGCTGGATTTCATTCTTTAGAAGCTGGCTCACTCCAATACTGAATGCTAAAAAGTTGATCGCGATGGAATCCCTAGTTTTGCTTAGTAACCACTAAAGTTGAATAACAACATGGAAATAAACTAAGTATTTGTTTTGAATACTGTCTAATACAAGGAATCACGACTCCTACACTTATATTATATGTCTTCTTTCAATATATTTTATATATTATTACTAATTCAAGAAGAGTGCAGTCACACGGTTTCTCTCTAAGATATCCACATCACAAGAAGAAAACATGCTTGCAATATAAATACACAATTTTAAAATGCAGCGCATCTTTATAGAGCCGCCGCGACGAATCCCGGAGTTCCATTAACCTCGTTGGGGATTATTGGAAGTGTGTGAACGAACGGGATTTCATAAATAAATTATGTTTTTGCGGACATTTTCATTTTAGTTATTTTATAGAAATAGAGGGGTGTACGTGCAACGGCGCAAAAAACGGGTGTGGATAGGAAATCAAAAATCAGCCAAAGGCATTTCGAAGCCAAGTTTTGTTACTATAAGAGAAAGAGCAAGGGGAGAAGTTAAGATATTACTTTTATTATATGGAAATTTATATTCGAAAAAAGTGGAGTGGTTGCGCTAGCGGTCGAGTTAAGGAGAAATACGGAAGCTGTGGGTTCGCTCCCCGTAGCTGCAGAAGGCTTGGAAAACCAGCAGCTTACTTATCCCATGTTTGGTTCACCCGAAGACTAAATGTTAGAACGGAGCCGTCTCTGCTCAGAAGAATCCGGAATGAATGCCCTAAGCCCTGCCTCGAAGAAATATGGTATTATTGTGTGATAAGAGATACAGGAAATAAATTACTTTAAAAAATACTTTGAGGAATACTATACTTGCATGTTCAAATCAAAATGAATCACCATCAGGAAAGGAACGTAAATAAAAAGTTTGGAACCCGTAATTCCGGTTATAAACTTTACCATTCAAGTTTCAAACGGAACTAAAAACTATTCTGGTCTGCTCAAAATAGTAACCAATAACGCGAAGTGCTTCCAAATAAAACCAAATTATTCTAGAACAATGCAAACGAAGCGTGTGAAACATAGTAAAGAGAAATAAAAGTAACAACATAATGGACAGAAAATAGAAGCATCAACCCCAAACTTGCTCATTTTTCAGTATTCCACATGATATTTAAACTGAATATAATACGCTTAAAACTAAGCTTAGAAGACAATTAAAGCTAAAGTTCGGTAAAATTACTACTACTTGAAATGATTAGGTTCATTCAAGCCACAAAGTTGCGTAAACCGTAACTTTAAGTTGGGTTTTTATGGATTGTCCGAAAACCAAAGTTACAATAATTCCAAAGCAAGGAACAATGAATGTTACTGTGAGAAAGGAATAGATTCTGGGAATCCTATTAAATATAAACTTGCCTATTCAACTTGTAATTCTAGAACTTCATACCCACACACGTATTCATTTATTAGTATCTTTCCTTTTTCAATTCCCTACACGGCACCTCGGTGATTACACCTGCCGCGCTGATTATTCAACACCGCCGTGAGCGGGTAAAATAACCCTGTGGCCATTCAGCCACCGTGGAGTTGAAATATAATAAGGGGGAACTTGAATTATACATGCGATTCGCCGAACAAAACCTAATACTTTCTCGGATTTGAAATATTTTATGGAATAACCACCTAGGAACGAAAATAAAGAATGTTTGTATTATGATTTCAAGGAAGAGTAGTATGTAGACGAAGAATTATAATTATGATTGTTACAATTATGAGGCGGTGAAAGAACAAAACTTGCTAGACATCATAGGGAACTTTTATAAATTCAAAAACAAAACCAACATAAAGCAAAACTTGGGATTTGAGCAATAATATATATAGTTTACTAAATAGGATGTTGTAAATTGAAAAATATGGAGAAAAAAATTGTGTGATCTATTTCTTTTCGCCCATTGTCTTATTGTTAGACGAAATAGCTCATATATCATAGTTATAGAGAGGTATAGTATGCATCAAGAGACAGTTTTTCAGAACATTATTATAGTCCATAACAAAAAGAAGACTGCAGTGCGCGATGTTGTGTAAGGTTTGGAAAATAGCTCGTTCTGTGGCAAAATTGGAAAAACACTATATGGATCGATGCGCAATATTTTGTTGGTTGTCAGAAAAACATTAATGCACTAGTTTTCTTTTGTATCAAGTCCAGAAAAAGACAAATACGTAATTGCGGCAGCATACGTATACCACCGCGCTCTGCGGTCTTTGGTTTGTTATAGACTATATAAGAGTGGCGGTGTTTGATAAACATGAATGTACTTTTGAAAGCAAGACTCCCAATCCATGTTTATTTAGCACCGCTGCATCCCCAGAATACTGGGCTGAAAACCTAGTTCTTGATTAAGACTACTCGATATACTCAACCTTATTCCATCCCACCCACTAACTAATACATATTTGAAAAATGCGGGATCAGGGAACGGGGTTCGGGATTGGGAAACGTTTTCCCGGTATTTTTTGTGCCTAAAAAAGGTCCGGGATCCGGGATTTGTGACTAAAAAAGGTCCGGGATCCGGGATTTGTGACTAAAAAAGGTCCGGAATCCGGGATTCGTCCGGGATTGGGGAGGGATCCCGCACACCACGGCTTCTCTCCATGATTCTGCGCTGGAAACCTAGCTATTGATATAGACTATAATATGTTAAAAGGTTTTCAGTAACTGTCTTAGTATAAAAACTATTTTGAATAGCTATTATTTTCAATTTTACCTTGATCCCAAAATTCTCAGCCAAAAATCGGATGAGCCTAAGTCAAAATATTTTTTATTTATAAGCAAATCCTGGCAGTGACGGGGGCACTAGACATCTTCATTGCAGCCTCTTAGGAAAAAAGCAACAACAATAAAATTGTAATAAAAACAAAAGCTAATGAATTATTCACTAGGCCTAGAAATTAGATAATACTGTAAACACAGCACTAATGACAAAGAGGAAATGCGAGTTTTTGTGTCAGAATCTCATAAATGTGATGGGCTTGGAAAAATTAGAAGACGGAAACGCGTAGGTGATGCGAAATTTTCATGTTAAAGTTACCCTTTCTGATAAATCAATCCGATAAATGACACTCAAATAGAAACGCAATCGTTTTGTTCACCGTTGCTCACGGGCCGGCCCAGTGCGGCCTTAAATTTTATAACAAAACGAAGACAATCTCTTTTACTAAAAGTCAAAATATCATGTTTTCGTTTTTCTCGTAGTAAAAAAGGATTGTAGGTTAGTGTTGCTAAGAATTGCAAGCTTCTTTCACCACTAAGAAACAAACTATAGTTTTTTCTAGAAGGCGGCTCACTAATTGTTTTCAAGCTACTTTTGCAAGCCTGCGCCAATTGTCTACGCGATTATAGCGGACGTACGATTTCAATTTTCGAAGAACCGAGCAACGTATGTTCATTTAATCATCAGTTCACTCTTAAAAATCTTGTCTTTAGGAAAACCCATCTGCACAGGTTAACTTTTATGCTTTGTAGTCAGATGGTTTACTTTATTCATAATATTCTAACTCGACAGTTGCTGCAAAACTAAAGAATATTATATTCTGAATATAGAAGTTTTTTGAATTAACCCCTAAAAGCTGAATCTATATAGGTGACAAGACTGTAACGGTTCTTTGATGTATTCTTAACTGTGTCGGCATAATGTTATTGTTATGTCAACTGTTTTTTGGAATTTTGATCCCCAAGGGATTCTTATGAAGCCATTTTTATATGCTTGCTGTCATTGGACCGTAGGAACTCGGCGCAGTGCAAATAAGCTACTTTGAAACTGCTCTTACAAGCAGTCGTGTCCGAGTGGTTAAGGAGATTGACTAGAAATCAATTGGGCTCTGCCCGCGTAGGTTCGAATCCTGCCGACTGCGAAACTTTTTGCTAATTGTTTGTGACTACGAAAGTTATTTCTTCAATGTTTGAACCAAATGGAAAGTGAAGAAAAGTCAGAAATAGTAACAAATTACTATTTCTGGAGATTTTATTTACAACAAATGGAAGTTCAATGCTAATTCATTTCATAGAAGCCATGATATTTGAAAACAAGTCAAATTTAGAAGAACTTACACGTGAAATATGTAATAGCATGCTAAACATGTTAGACTTCAAAGAAACGTCAAAGATAATGCGAAAGAAGAAAACTTTTGAAATGGAGGAATTGTTCTAGAAAGTAAAATATGTTAGTGGGATTTCGAAACTCCCAATTATAGAAGTATTTTTAGTATTTTAGAAATATTTTAACACAACGGAATAACAGTAACGATAACATATTAACTCAGTTACTCATAGTCATAATCTGGCCAAATTTTGTGAGGATCCAGAACAAAAGTCATTGTTAGGATCATATTCGATAGTCACATGGGTATTCACTACAGTGTTATTTGTTTCGTGATAGAGATGGGCTGATGGACTCGGCTCGCTCAAGCCAAAAATGAGTTGCGCAAAGCTCGATCTACTATGAGCTCAGCACCGGCACCAGCTATTTCGCGAACGAGCTGAACTGCCCAACTCTACCTTCTGGAAAGACCATTTTGATAACGAATGTGGCCTTAGCGCATTTTACTTACAAGTTTATAAAAGTACCTAACAAAAATATTCTTTCCTTTTCCGTTAGAGACTACCCCACCCTCCCCTCAACTAGCTAGACACATTATTAGTGAAAGAGATGTGCAGCGTTCGTTTTAAAGATTAAAAGTGACCTTATACTTGTTTTCCAATGGACGGTCGTTTTGCAAAAGTACGCAACTAAAGTTAATTTCTTTTTGTCTAAGCCCTTGTTGGGGTCGAGTTTAGAATGAAAACACTATTCAGTGAGATTACCTTCCGCGTTGAGTGAAGGTTCCAAGAACTAGGAGACCTTTGATATGTATCATTCAAGTATTGCTGGGGACAAGGTCTTACTAAAGGGAAATGAAATTACGTAGAATGTCGAGGCCGGTCGGCGTTTCTCAAAAAGACAGCCGCGGCTGGCCGGTGATTTTCGGAACCCTGTAAGAAACATCAATGAGGGTGTAGAAGTTGGGGACGTGGGATTGTTTCAGCTGAAATTGGCTGGCCTGCCTGGCTGGTTGAAGACACATAACTTTCCGGGCACTCACCCGGGCGTTTCTATACTATGGCCACAGGTTCCGCACACGTAAAATGCCATCAGGTGCAATCATAAAAATGTGCAACTACGCAGACTAGATGGCGGTATTATTCTTAAATCCAACTATACATACCTAGATGATAAAACTAGTGAAAACGTAGTGAAAGTACAACGTGTTACTTAAAACCTTCCATAGCAAATTACAATTATATATCTTATGGGAAACTATTATATTTCTCATAACAAGAACCTTTAGATTAACGGAAAATTGAAAACTGAGCGTTTCTCGGCATAATTATGCCACTTTTTATTGCCAATAGTGTACTGTAGCTCTCGAATTAATGAAACCCAGTGTAAATATTCAAAATTAGGCAAACTTCATCTTATTATGGCTTCGTCACGCTATTTTCTCGGGGATAAACAAATCTAGTCGAGCCAAAACTTATTAGAGACTAGCAAAAATAATAAAAACACTAACAAAAGTGGCAAGATTAGACAAATAGTTGTCAAGAGGGTTAGACGAGAAATTGGGGGTGACATTTCTTGATTCTAGCAAAATAACTTAAGGGATTCTCTTAATAAAGAATTTTTCCTTTATATAGTCTTCCAGGATCTTGGTATAGCGGATAATAAAGTAGTAACGGTGTTTATTAAACTATTAGAACAGATCGACTGGAAATTTTGCTAGAGACACACTCGTTTTTAGAAATTTCGTCCCAAGATCTAGCGTGGCAGCTCAAAATCCTAAGGAGACGCTGGTGTGTTTATCTGCCCGACCAGTAGTGGATTGTTGCCCGGGCAGGCTAAAAACAGGCCGGGCGTTTCTACACTATGGCCACATGATACTGCGTTAGAAACCTAGCTCTTGAAACAGACTATAGCACACACTGCAAAGGCATACTATTCTTGTGGACCATGGCAGAGGTTGTAAGCCAGCCGTCCCGGCCGGCCTGGGTTTCAAAATTTCAGGCCGTGCTCCAGTTCTGTATGGTCACTCAGAGTCCTTACAATTAGTCCAATTTCATTGACATCAGTTAAAGATAGAGTATATATAAGCTTCAGAATGAGCTTTTCATGCATGAAATAAAGTTACAAATAGTATTAAAGTTCGTTGTTTTCGATGACTTTTAGCCGAAAAAGCAAGCGTGGCTGCAAATTTTTCGACCAAAAAACCTTGTTTTCCGAAGTTTTACAATTCATAAATGATGCAATAGCACGCGACGCGTCCTATTCTAGGATCAATCTGGAACCTATATAATTAAGAAATTATTGGCAAAAATATTAGACGATTAATAGGTTGTTGGAAATGTGTTTTTGTTTATTTAATGAGTAAATTTAAAACAATAAGCTTGAATATATGCGGTTGTGGCTTCAACTCCCAGTAGCTGCAGAAGGCTTGGGAAAGCAGCAGCTTACTTATCCTATTTATTTCACGCACGTGCACCCAAAGACAGAATGTTAGAAAAGAATCGTCTCCGCTCATGAGATTACGGAATGAAAAGCCGATATTCTCAAGGAAATCTACTATTATTGTAATACGAGTGATAGAGAAAAATAAAAACAACTTTTATAAAAAATGAAGTATATGTTCACAAATTATAGTATATCAACACAGAAGTCACCTTGACAAACTAAACAAACTGGAACATTGAAGTGGGGTTCTCAAAATTACCCGGGATGGACCGAGAATTTTTGAAATATCAAGGCAGTCCCTACCCGACCCGTTTGAGAACCCCGCATTAAAGTTCCTGGTCTTTGAAAACCTAGCTTGTATATCAGACCTATAAACAATGTATTTTGCTCATAAACAATTCAAAATAATGGAGTTTAGAAAATAGGTCATGTTTAGAATGTTGCAAAGATAGAAAAAGACAGAAAACAACTGCACAAGGAAGCAAATTCCTCTAATAAACCTAGTTGTTGACTCTAAATCGGAGAATTCCGCAAGCGCTTAATAAGTCGTCACTTGCCTAATATATACATAAATTATAATAAAAAGAATAAGTTAAATGAGAGATTCTCTCATTTATTAGTCTCTATAATCTTCAGACCAATGACATTCAAGCTCATTCAAATCGGGATTCTAAGAAAAAGACTAAGTCAAAAGTCAAAAAATGTGAGATTCTGCGGATTGCAAAAAACACTGGATTTCGGGAATCGGCATGGTTTTTGATTTCTTGAAGGGGGTTTAATTTTGGCTATAAATGGCTAGAACAAATGAAACCAGGTTTTTCTGTTAGTACATTTGTACTACACAAGTGTTAGCTCAAAACGAATAAACCTTGGTTTTTAGATATCTCTTAACCTTAAATATTCAAAGTAAAGAATGTTATTACTGTTCTCTCAATAGGCTTTCTCTACGAAATTATGTGAATTAATGTTTTTGCTAGAGCAGTGGTCTCAGAATTCTTGAGAATCTGAGCCTGTAGGTCCGACTCCACGTATTTCTTTGCTCAGAAGATTCTGAAATGATTGATAGAAACTCTGAATAGAATATATTTACCACCACCGTGATAGAAGGGATACATAACAATGAACACGTTTCAACCCAAATTTCTAAAATTAAAGAGATTTTGAGTGATCTACTGAACATCGCAAAAATGTAATATTTACCACATACAATCTACAAAAACTCCACTAAATATACATCGCTCCCAGGCACTTCAATGTTTTTCAGCAAAGCTTCTCCCACAAGTCTTAGCCAACTTGCTTCCGGGAACTATTTAAGGAGCGGTTTATTCGTCGCGTAGACGTATTTCAAATGACTAGTTCGATTGGTGTGATCGAATTGAAAATGGAAAATACTATTCTATGAAAAAGTAGGTTATTTTTCAATCAAAATCGTCCCGGTTGAACGGTGCAAAAATTGCAAAATTCGAATCCAAAAACCATTTCATGCATGAATTATTGTTGATTTAACACGTTTATGTAAAGGGGGGGGGGGG